>JAOTQJ010160461.1:27304-39712 GCA_025642045.1 Solanum sejunctum | reverse complement strand
TCCTAGGTGCCAAACTAAGATTGATGTTGATTTGCATAATCGGGACTCCATAGAAGACCCATTAGTGTTGGAAATGAAGGCCCTTCTAGCACATCTGAGGTATACAATTTTGGGAGCCAACAACATTTTGCTAGACAAAGTTGTTGCATTCGTGAGTGACCTTGTAATGACGCTTAAATAATTCAAGGAGGCCATCGGATAGACGATTGTAAATATCATTGGTAATCCTCCCAGGGTATGTACACACAATATCTAGTTAGTCAAGGACTACAAGCTGAGCATTGAGCACCAAAGGTTCCTCAACCCTTCTATGCAAGAAGTTGCACAAAGAGATCATCAAATGGTTGGATGCAAGAGTATCCTATCTAATCACCAATAGGGAACAGGTGAGTCCGATGTAGTGCATTCCAAAGAAAACAGGTATCACAGTGGTACCAAATATGAATAATGAGTTGATCCTGATATGGCCAATTACAGGATGGAAGGTGTGCATGGATTATAGGAAACTCAATGCTTCGACAGAAAAATATCACTTCCCTATGACATTTATGGATTAGATGTCGGATCGAATAGCTCGAAAGTGTTGGTACTACCTTATTAATGAGTATTTAGGCTACTATTAGATCACCATTGCTCTGGAGGATCAAGAGAAGATGACATTTACATGCCTCTATGCACCATCACATTCAAGGGGATGCCATTCGGGTTATGTAATGCCCTAGCAACATCCTAGCGATGTATGATGTCCATCTTCTCAGACATGGTGGAAAAACTATTGAAGTCTTCATGGATGACTTTAGTGTGGTTGGAGAGTCATTTGAGGAATGCTTGAAACACCTATATGCAATTTTACAAAGATATAAGAGAGCCTGGTACTGAATTGGGAAAAGTGTCACTTCATGGTGAAAGAGGGCGTTGTGTTGTGGTACAAGGTATCTAGCAAAGGAATAGAGGTCAACAGAGTTTATGTGGAGGTAATCAAATAAGCTCCTGCCACCTATCTAAGTAAAGGGTGTGAGTTTCTTGCGGCATGCAAGATTCTATTGGAGGTTTATAAAACTTTTCTCTAAAATTGCACACCCATTATGCAAGTGTTGGAGAAAGAGGCTAAGTTCGTGTTTGATGATGCATGCCTCAAAGCCTTTGAAGAGTTGGTGAACAGGTTGCTCTCAACACCAATCATTGTACCTCTAGACTGGTTCAAGCCCTTTGAAATCATATGTGATGCAAGTGGAGTTATGCTAGATGTAGTATTGGGACAGTGCTGAGAAGACATTACATCCCATATACTATGCCAACAAAACCCTAAATATAGCCCAAAAATATTACACAGACACTGAGCAGGAGTTACGCATATTGGTCTTTGTATTTGAAAAGTTTTGACCATATCTATTAGTGGCCAAAGAGGTGGTGCATACAGATTACTCAGTATTTAGGTACTTGATGGCTAATAAGGGTGCAAAGCTAAGGTTGATGAGATGGGTTCTTCTATTGCAAGAGTTCAACTTCAATGTCATTGATAGAAAAGGGACGGAGAATTAGGTTGCAAATCACCTCTCCAGATTGGAAGATGGGGAAATGATAAAGTTTGATGATAGATTAGATATCGATGATTCTTTTCAAGATAAGAGAGTGTTAGCTGCATGTTATGATTTGATACCTTGGTTTCTAGAATATGAAACCTATTTGGTAAGTGACATTATGTTGCCTAACATGAACACACATTAGCATCGAAAGTTTATGTCTGATGTAAGGAAGTTCTTTTAGGCTTATCAATACTTGTTCCATGTTTTTTTTGGTAGGTTTATATATTGTTGTGTTCTGTAGGTTGAGATGATGAGCATACTTGAGGCATGCCACTCGTCATTGGTGGGTGGGCATATTAGTAGAATTTAAACCACTCATAGGATTTTACAATGTGGGTATTATTGGCCCACCATCAACCAAGATGCCCAAGATTATGCCAAACCTTATGAAAAGTGCAAAAGAGAAGGTGTAGTTTCCCACAAACATGAGCTCTCTCAAAACCCCATCATGGTGATTGAGTTATTTGATGTATGAGGAATATACTTCATGGGACCATTTATTAGCTCACATTGAAACAAGTAGATTCTAGTTGTTGTGGATTATGTATCGAAGTGGGTTGAGGTCATGGCCCTACCCAACAATAAGGGCAAAAGCATCACAAAATTTTAAAAACAGAACATCTCCTCAAGGTTTGGCACCCCTTGGGCAATCATTAGTGATGGAGGTTCTCACTTCCACAATAGACTTCTTAAAGCTTTTCATGAAAAACATAGAGTGAAACATAGGGTGGTGATGTCTTATCATCCTCAGATGAGTAGACAAGTGAAGGTCTCTAATAGGGAAATCAAACATATTATATCCAAAATTGTGAATACAAACAAGATAGATTGGTCACAAAAGCAGGATCACACATTATAGGCATACCGGATAACATTCAAGACCTCTATAGGCATGTCTCCCTACCAACTTATCTTTAGGAAAACATATTACTTGACAGTGGAGCTTAAATATAAAGCAATGTGGGCACTGAAGAAGTTGACTCTAGATTGGAATGATGTAGCAAACTCTAAGCTGAGCGAACTTAATGAGCTTGATGAGTTTAGGTTAAAGGTGTATGAGAGCTTTGCCTTATACAAACAAAGAATGAAGTTGCTACATGACCATCGTATAGAGAACTACCAATTCACACCAGGGGACATGGTACTGCTCTACAACTCGAGGCTGAAGTTGTTCCTTGGGAAACTCAACTTAAGATGGTTGGGACCCTTTCAAGTAGTAAACGTCTTCGATCATGGGGCCATTAAATTAGAGAGGTGGAATGGAGGAACTTTCAAAATAAATGGCCAAAGAGTAAAGCCATACCTTGGAAATATGGAAGAGATAAAGACGGTTAAAGAATGGTATCTTGAGGAAGTCTGAGTAGGCAAGCCATCTATGTCGTGCTACGATAATAAATTAGGTGCTACTTGGGAGAAAACCTAAGGTAGAGACTAGCATTTAAACACCAAGGTATACTTGTTAACCCCTTATATGTTATTTTGTTTTGATTTTGTGTATTAGGGACAATCCACATCTTTTTCGATAGGGTGTGGGTAGTTATGGGCCTCAATGAAGTCTGAGTAGCTTGGGTCCATAACTACCCCAATTTTTGATCCTGAGTTTTTTTACCTGTGTTTTTTTCCCTGTGGATATTTACTTTCTATTGAACTGGCATGTTAGGATATTTAGATAATATTTGTAGTATATTATACCAATACTTATAGTAAATAGCATATTTTTCCATTTTATTTGAAAAAATGATACCCACCAAAAAAATTGATTAGTAGTTAGATAGCAACCATACATGTTTAGGTGTGTCATAGTGTTTGTTCTAACAAGTGAGGGTATATTGAGATAATTCATATGTTTTGTGTTAATTCAGAACTTGCCCTGTTACTCTAAGTAAGATTGTAGATTAGTTGGATTAGGGAAGGATCTTAGGTTACTATCCTTAATAATCCAGTTAGCCTAAAATGACCAACCAAAACTGATACAATCCCTTATTCCTAATATTTAAGCCTAACCCGTACCTATTCTTTGAAAACACTTGATTAACCTAGACTTGTTAATTGTACAATCCTAAAATTAGCTCTAGTCCTTCCCTGAACATTGTGCACCATCACTAAGACAAAAAGCCTAAGTTAAGGGTGGCTATCAGAAGTGGCCCTGGTTCTAAGAACAGATATTGAGCACTTCAACACAGGCTAAAATCCTAAGTTGAAGGTGGCTGGTGTAAGGGAAAAACAAAAAAAATAAGGGGGTGAGTTAGTGATACAGAGATAAAGAAAATAATTATGTACTGGATGCAAGAAAAATGGGTGATGCCTTAGTTGTAAGCTAAAAAAATAAAATAAAGTGTAAAAACAAAGCAAAAAGTACAAAAAATGAAAAAGAAAGCACCCAAAAAAGCTTTAAATAGGAAAAAGGGAGAATAAGGAGAAGATAACAGAGTTGGTAAGGCAAAAGTGTAGAAAAATGCAGTGTCAAGGAGGGCCTTTATTCACTTTTTTTTCCATAATATCATACCAAAGCTCCCTGTGTCTACGTTACAAGCCTAGAAAGTCCTAAAGTAATCCTCGTCTAGTTGGTTGAAGGTCTGAGTCATGAGTATAGGGGCAAGCCTATGGTATTAGATATTATGCATGAATATCTTTTATGAGAGTGAGTGATTTAGCATAGTCCCAAGGTTGAACATGAAAATATCATTGAGTGTCAAATATGAAACACTTTCTGTGAGGACATTTGAATTGCATTATTAGCATTAGACTTGTTCAGTGATTGTGGTTTGTTGATAATACCTTGCTAGTCATAGTTGTGTTGCCACATGCACTAGTTTGTATTAGTTTGCTAGATAGCTATCTGATCCTGTTTTAAAAGTTAGTATGGGTATCTGAGTTTGAGATATATGTATGTATGCCATTAGGTTGAGGTCTATATATTACTACATTGTCTATTTAGATTGAATCTGTCGCTTAAGGACAAGTAACAATTTTAAGTTGAGAGTATTAATGTTCTGCCAAAATACAACACATTTTATGCTTAAAACTTTGTAATTTTGTGTGTTCTTAATGCGATCTTAGCTGGTTTTATGTGTTTTTATGTTTATATTTGCAGGATTACAGCTTTGACCATGATTTTTGGTGAAAATTGCAGAAGTTGTTGGGTTTTGTTGCTATATGAGAACCTTTATGGGCTGTAGGGCAATTTCGTGAAGATTTCCAGTGAGGAGCTATTTTTTGAAGTTTATTCTATGAATATGCAAACAAGTTGTAGAGGGTTTACGAGTCGTAGAAGAGGATTCACGCCCTGAGGATTAGGGAATTGGACTTGCAGGAATATTATCAGATGAAACCCCTTTTATAGTCATAAATCACTTTATGAGTCGTAGAGGGGTGTCGTAGAGTTAAAATCCAAAATTCTAGCAACTGAGTATAAGGCCTCAATTATGGGCTGTAGAAGTTAATATAGGTCATAAAGTACCTTTCATATGGCGTGTTGACCATTTCTCCTATTTTTTATTTAGGACTTGAATTTTAATTATTGTAAATAGGATTTTTTAGGTTTTTTCAGGAGTTTTTGCCTAGTACTCAGAGAACTCAATATTTTGAGAGATAAAATTGTAAAATTATATTGGAGAGCCTTTGAGAACACTTGTGATATAATTCAATCTTTAAGCTTGTGATTTTCATTGAAGTTGGATTGTCTATTCTTAATTATATTGTGTAAGTATTCAATTATGTCTTATCAATTAATAATTCCTGCATCTACACATAGCATGAGTAGCTACATCCACAACTAGAATTGTGCGAACCATGAAGAACTAACAAAGTAAAACTGGATAATTAACAATTCTTGGAAGGTGTATATGCAGGTATTAATTAACTCTCTTCCTTTTGCATGTTTTCTAGTGGTGGCCAACATTAGAACCTGCCTAATATTACTGACTGGACCAAGGTAGTAATAAATAGGAAAAGAGCTTAATTAACAAGATTCGGTTGATATGTTCTGATCTAATCAATTAAACTAGGCCAAGGGGAGGTTATACCAGGGCTAATAGGTAATGGTTAGTAATTCACACTATGGAGATGGGCCAAATCATATAGTAAAATTCACCTCTCACCTTTGACCAAAGGTCTTGGTGAATATAAATTACCGTCCGATATGCAATATACTAGAAAGAATTAGGTTATCCAGTGATACTGACTTAGGGAATCATGGGGAACACAATACCCTAGTTTCTCTCACTTATTGACTTCTATCTTATGTGGTTAGTTTTATTTTCTCATTGATTAATACAACCCCCCCCCCCTTTTCGGAATTACATTGGTTAATTATTCGAATTGCATATTGGTGAATTCTCTTGAGTTTATGTATTCCCTATAGGTTCAACCTTGACCTTGTTTAGGTTGTATATCTTGACAATGCCCGCTTTAGACTCTAAAAAGGAAGTGTAACTTAGGTGACATCAACTATAATTGGGTGTAAGATTTCTGGTGGTTGATGTATGAAATTTTCATGGAATCCTAAAGCCTTGGACCTTTAAGCTAGTCTAACCAATCTTTTAACATGGTTGGACAATAATACCCCATTCTCTTTATGTGAAAGTGGAGCTTTAGTCTAGATTGATGTGATCCACATACTCATGCATGTTCTTCTTGTAGATCTTGGCCTGCTTCTCACTCTCCCAGATATCGAAAGAGTACTCCCACAAATGATCTTCTATATATTGTGTCCTTATAGTAAAGGAAGCGAGGCACAAGACAATGAATATCAGTTTTTCTTTGTGAACTTTTAGAAGTATTCCATAATATAAGCAGTCGACAATAGCTCGTCGCCAGTCATCTTTGTTGGCTTCAAAAACTATAACAAGATGTTCAAGCTTATTCTCTATATATTGGTCCTCATTTAGTGGTCATACTACCCATATTTGGTATATGGTAACTTGCATTTGATCGAGAAAAGTCAGAGATGAAGCTAAAGTAGCTAAGGAATCATCTATTTTATTTTCCTTTCTCGGTACATATTAAAGGGTTACATTTTCGGGCCATCTATCAACTTTTGATCATAATAGTTATATGGGCTCAATTCAGGCCTCTTTGACTTCATAGATTCCGAAGAGTTGTTTAATCACCAACCTAGAGTCAAAAAAAACTTGCTATTGTAATTGCTTCATGTCAATGTCCATTTTGAGTATAAGTATCAAGGCTTGATATTCTACGACATTATTGGGGCAACATTCTTTCAACATAAAGGAGAATGGTAAGACCTTTCCCCTTGAAGTGACAAACACCATGCCAGTGTCAATTCTACCACATTGTGTGGCCCTATCAAATGACATCTTCCAAGGAGGTTGTATCTGATGGCTATTGCATCTTCATCAAGAAGCTTATTAGTTAACTCCCATTTATCTTGTATTAGATGGTCTACCAAGAAGTCTACTAATGTTTATCTCTTCATAGCTTTCTAAGTAATATAGACGATCACAAACTATTGGAATTGAAGATACCATCTTGCCAATCGATCACCGAACACTGGTTTTAACATGATAAATTTGATGGGATTTAATTTAGAAATGAGGCGAATGACCTAAGCTTGAATATAGTGCTTCATCTTCTGAATTGAGAAGACTATATCCAAACATAACTTTTTGAATAGCGAATAATTAAGCTCATTTAGTGTCATCGGTCTACTCAAGTAGTAGAGGGATTTTCCCCTGTCTACTATTTTATTGAACTAATAAGGATTCTATAGACATTTCTAGTGCCTCAATGTAGTGTATCAATCGCTTTTTAGGTATAGGGCCTGCTCGAACTGGAGGCTTCGCCAAATATGCGTTGATACTTTGAAAAGCTTCGCTAAATGTTTGGCCCCACTTAAAAGGAATATCTTTCTTCATAATATGACTAATAGTTGTCATCTTCCAGCTAAATTTGAGATGAACCTCCTCAAGTAAGCTAACTTTCTGTAAAGGCTTTTCAATTCATAAATGTCTCGAGGCTCGAGCATCTTTAAGATTGCATCAAGTTTAGCTTGATCAATCTCAATTTCTCATTGTCACACAATGAAGCCAAGAAAGTTACTAGAAGTAACTCCAAAGGCAAATTTCGATGGGTTTATCTTTAGTTGGTATCTTCGGAGCAATTCAAATACTATTCTTAAGTCTTCCAAATGGTTGCTCCTTTTTCTCCACTTTACTACTATGTCATCAACATAACATTTGACATTTGATGGAGTAAGTAATCAAATATGTTTTGCATAGTCCTTTGGTATGTGGCACTAGCATTTTTTAGACCAAAAGGCACCACTTTATAGCAATAGATACCTTTAGGGGTATGAAATGCAATAAGTTCTTCGTCTTTCGATGCCATGTGGATTTGGTTATAGTCATCCATGAATGGCATTGCTTCATAACTAGTGGTAAAATCTATCATCAGTTCAGGGATAGGAAGCAAAAATTCATCATTCGGGCATGAATTATTGAGATCTCTAAAGTCAACATACACTTGAATTTGACTATTCTTCTTCCTCATGAGAACGATACAAAATCCACATACGGTGTTTAACTTCACAAATAAATCTTTCAGCAATGAGTTTGTTTACTTTATTCTCGATCAATGGAATCAACTCTAGCATAAAATATCTTTGGGCCTGCTTTAAAATACAAACACCATTCTTGACTGCCAGTTGTTGGACTACTATTTTAAGATTTAAGGCAGGCATTTCTTTATAACTCCAAGCGAAGACATCCTTGTACTTTTTGAGTAAATTAATATAAGCAATTTCTTCATCAACTTCTAGAAAGGCGCTCAAGTAAGTTGATCTTAGGGATTCAATAGTACCAAGGTTAACTTTCTTTAAAGAATCTATTATGGCCTTCACTCCTTCTTCAAATTATGGTAGAGAATATCTAGTATCTTCTTCTTCTTGTGGATCATTATCATTGAAAGATATATGATACCACCAAGCAGTATCTTACACCTTGCCGTCAATCTTCATTTAAGATGAGACATCAAGCTCACTTAGGGTTGTCATATGATATGAGGATCCCACACTTTCTTCATCTTCCTTGTGCTCTTGGTGTAAACTATGGTTTGAGTCTTTGTCTTTAGTACCTCTTCAGATGAAACCATAATCTCTACTCGATGTTTCATCTTAGAGGGGATTGTGCTTTAGACATATTTTTGTATAGGCAGAGCTAGTGTGGTTACCTTTAGGTAACTTCTCTATTGTTTGTTGGTCTTTTTATTTAATTGTCCTAACCTCTCAAACACAGAAGCCCTTATAATGGGTTTTCCAAGTCTATCAAACACAAAAGGCCTTTTATTAGAAGAAGCAGACATCTGTTATAGTGATATAAGTGTTACCTTGCCTTATCATTGTAATGTAAACTGGCTATTATTGGCCATAGCCTAGACCTTCATGGGCTTGCTTGGTGATATCTTCTTATGGGAGTTTTTCTAATTTAGATGACTCATTATGGTTGTATCCAGTCTTTGCAAATAAATAGTAAGCATTTGGATCAAAGCTTTTTGTACATTTTATAGGGAGTGGCATATCCTATGATATATTTTGAGCCACAAACTTTTCTAGTAGATTTGAAGACAAGATGATTGCATCAATTCATTTGATAGGAAAGGTTGTCCCCCACAGTACATTTTCATGAACATTAGACAATTTACCCATCTCTTACTTTACCTTCAAAAACATAACAAGGTACTGAAGCTAACTTCTTTATCGAGGACATGATTTTCCTTTTATTTGGATAGGAATCAAACTCCTCAATATAGGCCTTGACTTTTCAACAATGACATCAGTTCTTTTTCTTGCAAGTTTATTGGATTTATTCGATTTGATATTGTCAAGTTTTGCCTTCTGTATCACGTAACCTTTCAAATAGAAATTTGTGTTATCAAAGTATGACTCAGCTTTAGTAAAATAATTATCATGAGCAACTATTTTCCTTTCAATTCTGTCTTGAAGATACTTCAAACATAAATATTAGGAGGATGAGATAACTTTATTCTAATGTACCCAAGGGTTACCATATAATATACTATATGAAGTATTTGTCTCAATTATATGTGTCCATCCATGCACTAGATCACAAATTGCCAATATGAAATTCTAACTTACTGGAGTCTATCGACCTCTGCCCCTATTATTGAATTTTTGTATAAACATATGACTTTCACTAAGTTCATCGGTCATGATGCATATTTCCTTTAGTGTGTGGATGTGCAAAATTTTAACTCTAGATCCTTTATCTATTAAGACTCTATTTATCCTCTTTTATGGCACATGACATACCATATACAAAGGATGATTATGTAGTTTTTCACCAAATAGAAGACATCATTTGTAAATATAATTTTTGTATCAGATGTATGTACTTTTTGAGAAGAGGTTTCTATAGGCTTTTCAGAAGATAAAGGGAAGACTCTTCATGGAGTTTCACCTGTTGCTTCTTCTTTGTCCATGGGAGACATCCTTGATGAAGTTTCACTTATTTTTTCTCCTTTGTTAGTATTAAAACATGATTCCTTGATGTTACCTTGAATAGTCTTTATGTGAAACCAAATTGATAAGAACTCCCCAAAAGTCATAGGACGCTGTGATTTCTGGAATTAATGCATTTCCACCATTTCTTTCATTGCATGCTTGATTGACTTTTACTTTTGTGCTCCCCTCACTATCCTCCCTCTTGTCATTTTTTTAGATGATTCTTTTGATGAACTTGTCTTATGCCATCTCCGCCTAGTCACGAGAATCCAACCTTCATCACTATCTCTATCATTTTGGGATTTATTTTGCTCTACTGACTTTACCTTTTAATAGGTATATATTTGGACTAGGTCAAGCGATCCAAAGTGATATAGATTTGGTTAGAACATGCTCTCTCATCATCAAGGATAATCTTCTTTTCCATAGCCAATTGCATGGCTTTGTCCTTGAAGACAAAATACTTTTTGAAAAGGTGACCCAAAAGTCTAATATTTGTAATAGTTTGGGTCATCAACACTTCTAGATTCACCGAGCTGCTTCATCTCTGGCAGCTCAATGATTTTTTAGCTTAACTAATTCATTAAATATTTGAGAGACATCAAAATCTACAAAGGTGTATTCTTTCTCAGGCATCTTCCTTAAGACCAATTTTTGATTTGGATGCCTTTGAAAAGTTGTCTTCACACTTTGTTTCTTACTTTTCTTTGTAGTAAAGTTCACGACAGACACATTGAAATTCAATGGGTTCCTTGTTGTAATTTCTAAGCACAAATTTTATCCATTCTTTTGGTTCTTAATTGTCCTTCCCTTTGTGAGGATCGTGAATAGGCATTGTATCTTTTCCCACTGAAGTCATACTTAACTCCATGTCATGAGCACAAGAAGCTAGATCTTTGAAGGACATTGGCTTGATTCCTTGTAAGATGTAGAGGATACACATTTCTATTGTAGAAGCTTCACTATCTTCGCAATTAAGGCTCGCATTCCTCCATCGATTTACGAAGTCAATAATCAATTCATTTTTCCTTTGATAGGTTTTTATGAGTTCTACTATACTCATTATGTGCCCTATGCTATAGTAGCGATTGAGAAACTCATGCTTTATTTTCTTCTAACCTTCAATAAAATGAGGCTCAACATTTGTGTACCAGTCAAAGGCATTTCCTTTCAAGTAACAAATAAATGGTTTGACAAGATATTCTTCATAGGTTCTAGGATAAGTATATGTCTGCACAAGGTGTATGACATGCTGCTTCGTATTTCCTTTTCCCTTGAACTGTTGAAATTTGAGGACCGACCGACATTTTAAGGTTATCAATCCTGGTAGTATAAGTCTTGACATACAGATGGGAAGACTTGGTAGAGACTTCATGCTTGTCTTTGATATTTCCTTCAATGAACTTTTTCAATTGATCGAGTGGGATGATCCTTTAGCAAAAACTGATATCTCCTTGATAGGCAATGCTTGCTTCACAAGATTTTCAGTCTTTTGAACATCAATACCCTTTCCAAGTGCATGGCAAGATTCTCTATCTCGTAAGTCATCCACCCTATCCATCAACTTATCAATGTGAGACTCTTGGTGTTGCACATACTTGTTCAATCCTTCAATCATCTTTTATAGAATTGCAAGTTATTCCTTTATGGATGAAGCATCAGTTGCGATTGCTTGCATGATAGTTAGAAGCATTGAAGAGTAGCATGGGTTATCGAAAAATTTGATCTTAAGAGGGCTCATATTACATGATGCATATAGAGAAGACTCATGGGTTGAGTCATGGTCTTTCTTTACAGTGGAGTTCTTGGAACCAGAGACCTCAAGGAGAGCTAGTGTTCTTAATCTTCTCAGGACACTACTTCATTCTTCTGAATCATTTGTAAAGGACCTTACTCCTTTTGGGGTTGAATATCCAAAATTAAGAGTTGGTATAGACGACACTTGGAACATTTTTTATAATGGCTTTACACTTTGTACGACACTTCCAAAAGTAACACTAATGATTCTTTTGTAAGGACCTAGATCTCAAAAGGCCTTAATGTTGCTTAAAAATTAATTTTGAAGGTTTTTGGCTCAGGATGCTCACCAAGGAGGACATCACAGCTTGTGGTGCACACTACAGGCTGTGATTTGTCACATGGAAGGCCCCTTGGGGCTTGTTCCAGCTTACCTTGAGGATTCTATGATGTTTTTTCCACGATCACCTTTGAGGAGGACTTCAAGGCTCGTGCTGCACTCCACTTATTGTGGAGGGTACTTTAAAGGTGGTATTGGTCCAAAAGAAGGCTACTACATGGTTGTCTTTAAGGTTTTCAATGAAGGGTTCTGTGGTACCGCAGAAC
>JAOTQJ010160461.1:0-27204 GCA_025642045.1 Solanum sejunctum | reverse complement strand
TGGTATTGGTCCAAAAGAAGGCTACTACATGGTTGTCTTTAAGGTTTTCAATGAAGGGTTCTGTGGTACCGCAGAACCATCTATAGTTCCACCACAAAACCCTCCACAATTCATGGTGCACACCACAGCCCGTAGAGGTCTCTTAGAGGTAACCCTCCACTTGAACCACCATGGTTGGCCCAAGTGTTCACACCATAGAGCCTTGTATAGTTTGTGGTGCACACCATGGCAACTGGAGGGATTCCATACAGTGAGTGCACTTTGGCTCAGTTTTAATGGGGCTAATTTAGTAATTCGGCCTCTTTCTTTGGTCTTTTGGGACTTTTATGCCTATGTTAACATTCCTAAATCATGTCTTAGTCATTTCATTCACTTTGTTCTATCTCAACACTTAGAGCCTAAAGATCAAAGTCTCAAAAACTCTATTCTAGCCTAACTTTGAAGATTCAAGCTAAGGTTTCAAGGATGCTTTCGAGCTCAAGTATATTCCATCTTAGGGGGTATTTGAATTCGCTTTTAAAAAGTGTCTTATAAGCTAAAAGTCAAAAGCTATATTTTGGGGACACCCAGCTTTTGGCTTTTTTGCTTTACATTTCAGCCCAAAAAAGTGCTTTTAAGCACTTTATGTTGTTCCCAAATGCTTCCTAAACTAAAAAATAGCTTAAAAGCCAAAAGCCACTTAAAATAAGTAAATCCAAACACCCATTTAATATTCCTGATTTCATCAAGGTATGTGTGGTTCCATTCATGATCTCATTTCAATCATGAAACCCAACTTCTATTTTCAAAGTTTTGATGAACTTAAGTGAACGTGAAGGGTGATTTTCATGATTTGGATTCAAATTGCTAAAATTATGTTATGGGTCATTGTAAAATGATAAAGTAAGCATGAATTACTCCTTATCCTATTGATGTACATGATTTATATATACTATGAACTTGCATGTCTCTTTTAAGTTTGATTTCTTGCATGGTTAGTATGACTTTTGATTTGAATGTTGATTTTATCATGGTTTATGAATGAATCTATCCTAATTTCATGATTTAAGTATGAATTTTGAGTACTCATGTTATCCCACCATTCTTCATGACATATGTATGCATGAACATAACTTTTCATGGAGTTTTACTATGGAATTGGCTACCAAGTATGGATATCAGTATGATTTCTATACGAATACAATTATGACATGTTTATGAACACTATGGTAATAATAAAAGTGCTTTAAGAACTTATAGGTGTGTATATACAGACATGTACAAGTATGAAATACCTATTCCTATGCATGTATGCATGTTTTGTACTACGATCTAGCTCACAAGCCGACGTATGTTTCATGACCCGGACCTAGGAGTTGCATGGCTTATAGGAACCCAAGAGTCCCTAAACACACCTCAAAGTATCCATATTCACATCATTTGCTCGAAAGCACAAATGACTAGTAATTACATAGTTCTAAGGGACGAGAAAATAGGACTCACTCTATGTGGATGTCATAGGGAATGGGAATAATATGAATTCACATAGCATGTAGCACATAAATACTAAGGGGTGGGTAAGTATGACTCACTCTATGGATATGTCATAGGGAATGGGAATAACATGAATTCACATAGCACGTAGCACATAAATACTAAGGAGTGGGTAAGTATGACTCATTCTATGGGGGCGATTTGGGTTTTAAGATCTTTCACATCATAACATAGCAACATATCATAACACTCATAGCAAATCCACATAAAAATATCCAATAGGTAACCAAATCCATAAGCATAATCTTCAATCAAAACACTTAACATAGAAGTGCAAAGGAGTTTACAAGATGTCAAACAATGCTTCTAGTCATAAGATAGAACAGGGGGCCAAGACATACTCTGGGCTCACTCCTAAAGTAAATGACACAAATAAAATACCATAGGTAGAGGAATGGTGGTTTTTCCTTGGAATATAGGTCTCACTACAACAAGAAACTCTCAAGATCTAAGCTAGACATCATATGGTTGATGAAGGTAGCCCTTGGTCCCTACATGGTAAGATAATGTAGGCAAAAGTATGTGTTAGTACATTTAAATATACTAAGTATGTGGGCATACAATGCATATGACTTACCAAACCTGAATTCCATGTTAGATGACAAGAGCATATAATATAAAAAGATATACATATATATATATATATCCAAAGAAGAGTATATCACAATATGCCATGAAATCCATGATGCATGAAATACGATATTTCTCATATATACTGAGGATGGTACCATAACTGACATCTCAAACTCATGTGATCTATTACATGGATTTGCCTGATGTTGACCTCCCATGGGGTGAGAGAAGATTACTTGCTAAAGATAATCTACACCACCTTATGACCCAGTCATTTTGATGTGATGACCACCTTCCTTACGACCCGATCATTTCGGAAGGATTTCCATTTCATTATATATTATATCATATCATATCAATGTGTAACCATTTCTTACAACCCGGAAATTTTGATAATAGATACCGTATACCTATGTTGGCACATAGTTCAACGAAAGAGAGAGGACCCTTGGAGATAGCCCTGACGCCATTAATTCATAATCATTCATTCATGTACTAAAAAGTCAAATCATAACTCAATATCATGTTTCTCATGCATTATAATAGCTCATTCATTAAACAATATGGTGGAAGCAACCAATATTCTCAAAAAGCCAATAACAATAGACATTTATGTGATCACATTCTTATCATACCCATAATCTTATGAAAATCATATACATGAACATAATTAGGCTTAACCCACTTCATAATTTTTATAAAATCCAATAGTCATGAATGCATATGCTATGAATTATCTAAGAATAGCATGGATAATTGATATTCAATCTAAAATCAAAAATACAATATGAAATCAAAATAAATCCATAATTAAATCCAGATTTAAATCATCAAGTAAATCACCCATGCTTAGTTAAAACTTTAAAGGGACAATGCATCATCAAATCTTCATAATTCTCATATAATTCAACATGTTAGGGCTTAAATCAACTTAAAATCAATAATAAATCATAGCTCATACTTCAATTGAATTTAAAAATCAACAATATTCGAAGCCCATATTTAAAGTAAGCAAAATGTCATGAAATTCAAGTGGAAAGAGTTTGGGTCTTCTTGGTTGAAAGTGACCAAGAATCAATCCAACATACCTTAGCTAATGAAGAAGTTTCAGGAAAAAATTTGAAGAAGAATGAGACTTCTCTTGATTCCGAAGCTTAGATTCACAAGAGTCCTTTGAGAGGGTGTTCTTAAGAGGGTTCAATATAATTCTAAGTGTGAGGAATGCATTTGAAAGGAATAAAGTATAGGTCATTTGAATGACCTTACATAGCATAAAAGGTCACAAAAGACCCTTAGAATAAACCATAGTTACAAAAATATCATTAGCGAAATGAGTTTAAAAAATTATAATTGTTGTCTCATAGAGGACCATAGTCCGTAGCATGCTATACGGACCGTATACATGTCTGTGATCCAACACTTGGAAAGATTTCACTTGACAAAGGTTCGACACGTTAATCCCATATTTAGAATTTTTTTAAATGTAGCATCCATACGGAGGGTGGTACAGACCATACCAAACCACCCAATCCGTCTACCCCCGCCGTCCTACCTTCCTTAGAAACTTTCTTCCACAAGGATGTTCCAAGATGGTGATTCAATACGTAGAAACATTTCACCCTGAAAACCATATGGGGAGGTATACGAGCCATACCACCCCATATGGATCGTATACTTAGCTATCCTACTTTTCTTGGTCCCAAAACTATGAAATTTTAAGATTAAGGCTACCGTGTCACCCTCCACATGGTCTGTGAAGACTCACACAACCCATGTGGAGTCCATATATGGCATGCCTTAGTCTAAAACTCCATTATTAAGCTCCAACACCCTACACAAGGTCAAGGGTCACTCCAAGGAGGCCCCACACGGTCCATATAACCTTACACGAAATATGAGGGCTCCACTAGAGAGTCATCTTGGTCCAAAACTTCTTGAAACTAAAATTTCCAAGCTCCAATGAGGTCGTACAACATCTGGGTCCTTACATCATCTCCCCGTTGGGAACATTCATCCTTGAAAACCATAAAGTAATTAAATCTCTTATTAAAATGTATTCAAATCATTCAAAACATCATCAAAACATTTTTGGTACAGATACATGCATGTCATGCTATGAAACTAATGAGTGAACGAATTAGGACCTATTGGAAAAGGAAGAACCTAATACCTTATACTTAAATAGATTAGAAAACATGGGGATATCATTTCTCAAGTGTAATTCCACCTCCCACATAGCACTCTCCACATGTTGATTCCTCCGAAACACCTTAACAGAAGCCACATCCTTGGTACAGAACCATTTCACTTACCTATCCAAAATCTCAATAGGAATCTACGAAGCCATTTCACTTGCTTATCCAAAATCTCAATTGAAATATCCTCATAAAACAAATTCTCCACTACCTCAACACCTTCCAAAGGAACAATAGTACTTGGATTGTCATGACCCAAGCTTAGGGCCTAGACGTGACACGACAAATGAGAATCTAAAGAGACCCTAAACAAGCCTCTTAGCATATTATTTACTGATCCTAGGTCACATAAGCAGTTAAACAACAATAAAAGAATAGAAATAAGGATAATGGGGCTAAGGGAAGTCTTTCACAACATAAATCATCAAAGGAGTCAAAGCTCAAAGCATAAATATATAACTTGTCCAACAACACCTCTAACATAGATTAGGCGAGGGCCAAGACAACTTTTTGGGCTCACCCTTATAGCTATAAGCATCTACACAACAAAAAGAGTCTTACGTAAAATAGATTTAATAGCTGTTGTCCTCAGAGTTAAGGACTCACCAAGCTTGCTCCAAGAGATAATACTATCTATGTGGAAGAGGATGATGATAAAGTGGAGCTCTGGTTCCTACATTGTAACATCATATAGGCATAGAGTATCCGTTAGTATATTTGGATGTAATAAGTATGTACGATGCTATGCCACAAAGAGGTAAGCGACATAGACAAAATGCATAAATAGACAATGGATGAGCATATAACAATATAGCATGATTGAATGATGTTTGAAGTAAACATGCTTATATAGAACATATTACATGTGTAGTAAGAGACCATAATTATAGAATCCAAGGCCTACCACCCCCTTGGAGAGGCAATTGAGGTATCAACACCTCAATTGGTTGATGCTTGTCACACCCTACCATCCATGGTGATTGAGGTATCAACCTCTCAATTGGTTGATGGTTGTCACACCCTACCATCCATGGTGATTGAGGTATCAACTCCTCTATTTGTTAATGGTTGTCATACCCTACCATCAATGGTGATTGAGTATCAACCCCTCAATTTGGTTGATGGTTGTCACACCCTGCCATCCATGGTGATTGAGCCATAGCACTCCCTCAACAAGGTATAGTCACTTGCAACACTATAGATACATTTTATGAAACCAACACATATATACCTTCCTCTCATAATCATAAAGTCATTTAAATCATAGGTCATACAATAGATCATCAATAACTAAAAAAACCCTAGCCAGGACATTTTATCAAATAATTAGATTAGGTGTAATGCTAGTTCAAAATCATGCATTTCAAGAGCAAATTAGCATGATAAAACTTAATGTAAATCAATCAATCAACACTTTGTAATACCCTCATGCATGATACATTAAAATCCTTCATCAAATCTCATCATAGAACATAGATTTATAACTCTAAATATGCTTAAACAGTTCACATTTCATGAAAATCCCAACATAGTTTATAATCAAATTTATAGTAAGAATACCCTTAAGTTATCAACCTGAAAACATGTAATTTGTATAAAAAGGAAGGTTGCGCATCATGGGTGAAAGGATCCAGTGATTGAAACTCACATACCTCAATTTTTGAGATTCCCATTAAGAAGAGTGGAATGAGAACTTGAAGTTTGAGTGAATTCCTTAAGATCCAGAATGAGTTTGGAATGTTAGAATTTTGGTGAAATATTTGTCTAAGTGTTAGAGAGGATTTTGGAGAATGTCTTGTATGATATGAAGTTGAAAATGACTAAGTATAGGTGTTTTTATGCATGGGAAGGCTTAGTCCCAAGACCCAAAGGCCTTAGACCAAAACAATAAAATTGGCAAAATAATATATAGGTTCATGCCCTGACTATGTCATGCCAGGGGCACAGATCAATTCTATTTTTTGTAAGTTTTGCAAAATGAAATTTTGATATGGTTACTCTAAAATCAAGGTTATACAAATTTCGCATTCAATTTTTCCCCCCTCCCACCCTGAATCACGAATATGAAGTCAGATGTTTCATATCACACACGTATTTTGAGATATATAGAAATTACAAATATGAGCATTTTCGAGGAACAATTTTGGGCACTTTTTGGGGCATTTTAAGGATCACCAATGAACTTTCTCAACATAAACACATGGAAGACTGTGTGAATAGAACTTAAATTTGGAGGCAACTCCAACCTATAACATATTTCCTATCCGCTGAGCAATCTCATTAAGGCCTACAAACTGGGGACTTAGTTTGCCTTTCTTGCGAAACTCATCATTCCCATCATAGATGAGACCTTTACATACACCCAATCACCAATATAAAACTCAAGATCCCTCTTCCTAACATCGGCATAGGACTTTTGGTGACTTTGGGTCATCTTCAACTTCTCCCTAATCAACTTCACTTTCTTCATAGCCTCCAACACGAAATTCGAGCCAATCAAAGCCATCTCTCCCACTCAAACAACCCTACTCGAGATCTATATCTCCTGCCATACCAATGCTAGAATGAAAGCTATTATCATAAGAAAATTTAATGTGTAGAATATGGTTGTCCCAATTACCCTTGAACTCAAAAAGACAAGCCCTCAACATGTCCTCTAAAGTTTGAATTGTTCTCTTGGCTTGTCCATCTGTTTGAGGATGAAAGGCGGTGCTCAACTTCACCTTAGTACCAAATCCCCCTTTGGAATTACCTCCAAAAGTGAGAAGTAAATTGAGTACCACAATTCGATATGATGGACCTAGGCACACCATGCAACCTTACCAACTCTTGGATGTACAACCTTGCAAGGGACCTAGCCACACCATGCTACCTTACCAACTCTAGATGTACAACCTTGGATAATCTTTGGCACTAAAGGTGGTTTTGACTGGTAGGAAATGAGTTGACTTAGTCATTCAGTCAACAATAACCCAAATTGAGTCAAATTGCCTTCGAGTCCAAGGCAAACCAACTACAAAATCCATGTTCACGTCTTTCCATTTCCAAGCAGGTATTTAATATCCCAAGCTAAAACACCGGTCCTTTGGTACTCTACCTTCACTTGTTGGCAATTAGGGAATTCGGATAAAAACTTGGCTATATCCTTCATCATACCATGCCACTGGTACACTTCCTCAAATCCTTATACATCTTGTTAGATCCAAGGTGAATAAAGTAATGAGAGTTATGGGCTTCACTCATGATCACCCTCATAAGATCTTCCACATCTGGGACACACAACCTATCTTTATATTGAAGCACATCTCCCCCTTTGGAGAGGACTTCTATCTTCCTTTTGGCAACTAACTTCTTCAACTGAACCTATGTCGAATCTAGATCTTGCTTCGCCTTTACATTAATAACCACTGATGATTTAGCCCCATTCTGAACATGAATACCACTATCATTAGAGTCAGCCAACATAACTCCCAATCTATCAAAATGGTGAACATCCTTTACCAACTCCTTTTTCTCTTCCTCAACATGATCCATACTCCTCATAGATAGCCAACCAAGAGCATTGGCTATAATATTTACCTTGCCAGGATGATATTGTACACTCATGTTGTAGTCCTTATGGAGTTCCAACCACCTCCTTTGTCTCAAGTTAAGATTCCTTTGAGTGAACACATATTGTAAATTCTTGTGATCAATAAAAATATCAACATTCAACCTATACAAATAGTTTCTCCAAATCTTAAAAGCAAACTCCATAGTCGCTAACTCAAGATCATGAATTGGGTAATTACGCTCATGCACCTTGAATTGCCTTGATGAATAACCTATCACCTTGCCATGTTGCATAAGTACACAACCCAACCCAATTTGAGAAGCATCACAATACACCACAAACCCATCTATGTTATCCAATAAAATCAAAATAGGAGTCGATGTAAGTCGATCCTTCAAAGTCTAAAAACTCTTCTCACGTTCATTCGACCATACAAACTTAGCCTTCTTTTGAGTCAACTTGGTCAATAGAGATGCAATAGATGAGAACCCTTCAACAAACCTTCTATAATAACCAGCCAACCTAAGAAAACTCTAAATATCCAAAGGAGTCAATGGTCTATGCCAATTCTTCACGGCCTCAGTCTTCTTTTGGTCAACCTTAATACCATCATCGGACACCATAAGACCACCAAAAGCTACTTCACCTAACCAAAACTCACATTTGCTAAAATTAGCATACAACTTCTTTTCCCTTAAAGTTTCAAGAACCAAGCTCAAATGATTCATGTGCCCCCGCTAGCTTAGGGATTAAATAAGAATATCATCGATGAAGACAACCACAAAACTATCAATGAATGGCTTGAACACACAATTCATAAGTCACTAAACATGGGTAAAGCATTTGTCAAACAAAATGCATCAATCAAATTCAAAGCACCCACCTAGTCCAAAAAGTCGTCTCAAGAATATCACACTCCCTAGCCTTTAACTAATGATAACTTAAACAAAGGTCAATCATTTAGAAATGGTTATCCCCTTGAAGTTGATCAAACAAGTCATCATTTCTAGGAAATGGATACTTATTTTTTATGGTTACATAATTCAATTGCCTATATTCAATGGATATCCGAAGAGATCTATATTTTTTCTTATAAACAACATCAGAGCACCCCATAGAGATATACTTGGCCTAATGAAACCTTTTTCCAACAAATCTTTCAATTAATCCTTCAACTCTTTCAATTCATCCAGTGCCATACGATAAGGAAGAATAGAGATAGGTTTAGTATCTAGAGAATTTCTATGCCAAAGTCTACTTCCCTTTCAGGAGGAATACCGGGCAAGTCTTCGGGGAACATATTCGAAGACTTATTCACCATCAAAATTGATTCAAGAATAGGTGACTCAGACTCCATATCCTTGACCCTCACAATATGATAAACACACCACTTAGAGATTATCTTTTGGTCCTTAATGTAGGAAATAAATCAATCTTAATAGTGGAGCCACTACCCATCCATTGAAAAACTGGCTCATCCAGAAGTTGGAACTTACCATCCGAGTTCTACAATATATAGAGTCATATGAGACATGCAACAAATCTATCCAAGGATTACATCAAAATCAAATATCTCAAGTTCCAAAAGATCGAATGGAAAGACTTTATGCAACATAGAAATAGCACAAGATCAATAAACTCTATGAGCATTAACAGACTCATCCACAGGGGTATAAACTGAAAAGGTCTCCATTAGGATTTGATGACACAAACCAAACTTAACAGCCAACAAAGGAATCACAAAAGATAAATTTGTACCTGGATTAAGAAAAGCATAAACATAAAAATCAAAAACTTTTAACATACCAGTCACAACATCTAGTGCCTCCTCAACCTCCTAGCGAGCATGCCAAGCATAAAACCTGTTGTTTCTTGGAGCTACACCTTGGGGAGCTCTTAATTGGCCTTTTCCTCCTTGAGATGCCTGACCTTGACCTCTTTGAGCATTCTTAGGATAGTCAACAACCTTGTGGTTCTTGTCACTACACCTAAAGCATACACTTATGTCCTTCTAACAATCACCCATGTGATTCTTTCCGTATCTGCCACACCCGAGAAGGAATAGCCCACCAAAAATTAATGCCTTTGGAAGAGGAACCCTAAGGTTGTCAAACATATCATTAGAACCTTGTCTCTATTGAAAGTGACCATAAACACCATCCTTGGAGTTGGAGAACCCGCAATCATAACGACCCCTCTTAGGATCATGCACTCTCTTCTCCTTGAGTCTTTCCCCTTCAATCTGTTCAGCATATACCATGAGTCTAGAGATGTTCATATCCCAAATAAGCATAGTCATATGACATTCATTTACAACTAAGACACAAGAGATAAACTTTTGCCTTCTTGCACGAAAGTCAACCACAAGCATAGGAGCATACTTGGAGAGATTTTTAAATTTGAGGCATAGTCCCTCATACTCATACCACCCTGTTTGAGGTTCATAAACTTAGTCATCTTGTCTTCCCTAAGCTCTAGTAGGAATAAACAATCCAGAAATACAATCTTGAACTCCTCCCAATTAACAACGTTACCAGAATCCCTTTCTATCATCCATTGAGTGTACCACACTTGAGCCACATCTTTAAATTGATAAGTAGCCAACTCAGCTTTCTCCTTAGAAGTTACTCCCATAATAGTCAACACCTACGTAAGCTCATCAATGAACTCTTGAGCATCTTCATCATCCTTTGACCCATAGAACTTCGGAGGATTCATCCGGGTGAAATCTCTCATCCTTGAGGCCAAAGTGGGATCCTGAGGAAGATTAGTCTGGTTAGCTAGAGTAGTCACCACCTGGGAAGCATAGCAAAGGCCATATGGAGTTCAACATTATAGATAGGATGTTCCATAGGTCCTTGAGGTGCTTGACCCTTGTTAGCCGGGGCTGGTCTTGGTAGGGGACCACTTCCTCGAGACATCTTCTGATATGTAGCAAGGATACCATCAAGATAAGTAAACTAAACATATAGTCCATAGTACAACATAAGACTTGAAGACGTGAGCCAGTTCCTAGAATGTCAACATAGCCTCCCACTCATAAGCATGCTACATTTCACACCCATGAATAGGACTCTACTCGACGTGGTATGTTGGACATCGAGTATAATTTACAAACCTAGTACTCTTATACCAAGCTTATTACTACCTGAACCTAGGACTTAGGAGTGACATGGTGAATGAGAACTCGAGAGTTCTGAAACAAGCCTCAAAGTATATATATTCATACCATCGGTACAAAAGTGCAAACGAGTAGTAAACACACATTTCTATAGGATAAGGAAAGAGAAATCATGCTATGGTATGTCATAGGAAATGGGAGTAGCATGAATTCACATAGCATGTAACACATAAATACTAAGGGGTGGGTAAGTATGACTCACACTTTGGGGGTAATTCAGGACTTAGGATCTTTCACATCATAATGTAGCAACATATCATAATACTCATAGCCAATCCACATAACAATATCCAGTAGGTAGCCAAATCCATAAGCATAATCTTGAATCACAACACTTAGCATAGAAACATATACGAGTTTACAAGATTTCCAATAATGCTTCTAGTCATAAGATAGAACGGGGGGGCCAAGACATACCTCGGGCTCATCCTCAAAGTGAATGACACAAATAAAACACCATAGATAGAGGAATGGTGGCTTATCCTCGGAAGATAGAACTCACCACAATAAGCAACTCTTAAGATCCAAGCTAGCTGTCGTACAGTGAATGAAGGTAGTCCTTGGTCCCAACATGGTGAGATCATGTAGGCAAACATATATGTTAGTACGTTTGAATGTACTAAGTATGCGAGCAAGCAATGCATAGGACTTACTAAACTTGCATTCAATGTTACATGACAAGGGCAATTAATATAGAAAGATATACATATATACGGATGTATATATATAAATAGACCATGATTAATAATGATATTAGAAACTAGAGTAAATGAGCTAGAACAAAGGATAAGAGCCCTAGAAAAGGGAAAGAAAAAAGTGGATGAAGATTGGCAGCCAGAAGCTACACAAGAAATAGATTTAATGAATATAGATACTTGCAAAGCTCTAATATGTAATGAAGATAAAAAATTTACTACAGTAATAATACTAGCAAGGCTCAAGATAGGAGATATAGAGATAGAAATTCTAGCATTAGTAGACATGGGATGTACCTAGTGCATAATAAACAAGAAGATAGTATCACCAGATCTAATAAAAATCTTAGATAAGCCAATTGCAGCAATGCAAATGGACGGAATTCATAACATATACCAATACTATATAGATAAATCCCAGATTAGTTGCATAAATATATGTAATGAATTTTACAAACCAACTTACAAAGTAGATAGAATCTGGTTAAGGGATTTAAATATAAATGTAGATTATGTTCTAGGACTACATTTCATGTTAATAACGATGATAGTTGTTGGATTATAAGGGATGGAGTAGTATTCTTTAAAAATACTACTTACACGCCGGTATAAACAATGACAATATAGATAAAAGGAAGATACATAAAAGAAACAACATCCTCCAACACACTAGGTCCAGAACATATGTAGTCTTGTTGCAGTGAATGTAGAAGATGGTCAAAAATGTAGTAAAAAACAAGATGAAATGTACGAAGAAGAAGACTATGATATACTAAATAAAGACTATACTTTGATCGATATAGAAACAGAACATTACAACTTTAGAATAGGAATAGCCGAAATAGAATCTATTAAAAGTCCAAAAGGCTTGGGCGAGACAGTTAAAATATTAGATGAAATGGAGATAATAGGTAAAAACCCACTAAAACATTGGGAGACAAATAAAGTAGTATGTAAATTAGAGATTATAAACCTAGAATATATAATAAAAATAGCCGCAATAGAGGCTACTAATCAAGATATGGAAGACTTCACCATACAAATTAAAGGAATGTTAAACCTAAGGGTAATACCAAGAGCTACGTCAAAACATAGGTCTGCAGCCTTTATGATGCAGAACCATACTAAAATAATAAAGGGAAAGGCAAGAATGGTAATAAATTATAAAAAATTTAATGATAATACCAGAATAAATACATATAAACTCCCAGATAAAAATGAGTTAATCAACAGAATATAAGGAATGAAAATATTTAGTAAATTTGATTGTAAATCAATGTATTGGCAGGTTAGGATGCATGAAGAAAGTATAGAATGGACAACAGTTACATGTCATAAAGGGCATTTTGAATGGCTAGAAATGTCTTTCGAGCTAAATACTACACCTCCAATTTTCCAATAAAAATAGATAATATATTTGGAGACTAAAAAAGATTTGTCCTTGTTTATATAGATAATATTTTAATATTTAGTAAAGACATAAGGGAACATCTCGGCCATCTTCAAACAATATTTAAGTTGTTTGTAGAAAATCGTATAATAATTAGTGAAAAGAAAATGGAGCCATGTAAAACACATATAAATTTTTTAGGGGTAGTACTAGGAGACAGAAAAATTAAGCTATAATCGTGTATAGCTAAGAAAGTTCTAGAAATGCCAGATAAATTAGAAAGAACAAAAGAATTACAAAATTTCTAGGACTTATAAATTATGCTAAAAAAATTTATCAAAACTTAGGAAAAATAACATGGTCACTTTATGCTAAGAACGGAAATAAAGGACAGAAACATTTTAATGTAAGGATATCAAGTTAGTGCAAAAAATTAAAGAAAAAGTTAAAAATATTCCTGATTTAAATATACCTCTCGAAACTAATTATTTAATTATAGAAATAGATGAAAATTTTGTAGGATTGGGAGTTGTATTAAAATCCCGACCAAGTAAATATAGTAATAAAAATGATGAAAAATCATATGGATATCAGAGTAGAAAGTATAAAGAAAAGGGAAACTTGAGTAGTATAGACACGAAAATTTTAGTAGTAGTATATAGGATAAATAGTTTTCAGTTATATATTTTGAACCAGACCAAAATACTAGTCAGAACAGACTGTGAAGCAATTGTCCAATTTCATCAAAAAATAAATAAAAAAATAAGTAGTAGGCGAAGATGGCTTAATTTCATGGACACGATCTCAACCTCTGAAAATATTATCTTTGAATATATTAAAGGAAAATATAATAGCCTAGCAGATCAATTAAGTAGATTCAATCTTAGACTGAACTAATGAGAACTATTTATTTTTCAGCATGAGACCAAAAACGACAAAGCCTATCGACACGGTGAAAGCTGAGCCATCAACTCCAAATTTGTACGTGCAAATAGTGTTAGGTAATGTTCATTTTAGACGTCAGATAGTAGCAAAAGAAATAATGGAGAGAATGTAATTTCGAAAGCATAATTTAATATTCTATCTATCGTTTAATTTATCTTTTAGGGTATTACCTGAATGAGCAATAGATAAACAACAAAGGTGTCTAGTAGATAATTTTTGGATAGCCTATAAAAAAAGATAACAAGTATTTCATAGTTATGGTAAATGCACTGTGTCAATATTTCACAGACAAAAGTAGATAAATGAAGTTTAAATACGATGTAGTTATGCATGGAAAGACAAATGGTATTTTTTAGACATGGATAGAAGTTGTATATTCCATACAAGGTGTCAAAGCCCCACTTTTCAAAGGTTTTAATGATCTCAATAAAGCATTAGACTATTCTAGAGGAATATTATGACCTAACTTTTATGTTTCTCTAGCCCTTTGACATAATTCAGGACAGAGTATCCAGCATAATATTCAAAAAGACACTGATAAAATTATTTTTTGTGACCATTGCTCTTCAATGATCGAGGCATTTAAAAGATTGAATTTTAAAAATAAAACACTAATGCCAGAAAATGCTAGACTCATAGAAAAATTACAGATAATGGAGGAAGGCCTACGGGCAGTAAAATTCAAGTTATATCTAACACAGATAAGTATGGATGTGGCAACAAAAATCTTCAAAGTTCACTATCTCTAATAAAAATGGAATAATAGATGCATCAATATGAAAAATGCAAACGGGACAATTTTTATACACCTCTCTAGAAATAATAGATGTACCAATAGGAGTAGACACCTCATACGACTCACACAACATTCGGGCTCAACAAAAAACTTTTTGACAATGAATGGGGTTAAAAAAGAAAGAGTGGCACACAAACCAATCAATGTTCAAAATACCGATAATGACATCGGGCACCTCATCAACCCCTTGCCTCCCATGCAAAGTATAAAACTAATTGTGCCTTGGGGTACTGCCTTGTTGACCACCTCACCCTAAAGAAACCGCATTAGCACCTTATAGATGAACCTCCTTACCCTTGTTGCGATTTCGATGGCAATCCAACACCTTATGCCCAACTTCTCCACAATAATAACAACCATTAGTATCCCTAAAGCATGGGCCACTATGACCCTTATCATATTTCGAACACCCTCATTAGGAACTATACCCCCAATAGCTTGGGCCCTTTGAAAATCATTGGCAACGCTTTTATGAAATGCATGTGAAGACACTTGGCCTTGATGGAACCGGCCACCCTTTTGACTTTGAAATTTACCATCAAAACGGGCCCTCTTGGCCTCATGACTCCTCCTTTTCGTCAACTTTTCCTCCCCCATTTGTTCGACATAGGTCATCAAATAGTCCATATCACTAATCAACATAGCAGACCGGCATTCTTCACTTACGAAATCGGAAACACCATGACAAATTTATTCATCCTAGACCTTGACTCCGCAACCAAGTGTGGGGCATACTTTGAGAGTTGGTTGAACTTCAGGGCATACTCCCTCACACTCATAGACCCTAATATCAAATTCATAAATTCCACCAATTTGGCTTCCCTAAGTTCAAGAGGAAGAATCAATTAAGAAAATCTACCTTTAACTCCTCCTAAAGTACCATATTGTTGACCCCCTTCTCCTCCTTCCATTGATTGTACCATATTTGTGATACCCCGTTGAGTTGGTAGGTCGCCGACTCCGCCTTACCTTCCAGCCTCACACCCATGATAGCTAAAATCTTGTAGATCTCATCAATGAACCCTTAAGGGTCCTCATTCAACTTTGACCCATAGAATTCCGGGGGATTCATCCTCATGAAGTCTCTCACCTAAGATATCGGTGTAGGAGCATGAGAGGCTTGGGCCTCTTGGTTGGCTTTATTAGCCACAACATGTGCAAGAAAAGTGAGAGCATCCCGGAGCTCACCATAAGTCGGTTGTTCCTCGGGTGTGCAAGCTCTTCTTCCTCTTGTGTTACGCATGGCCTAGCATAGCAAAGAACAATCATTAGGGGGAAAAATTACCTTAACTTCTATAGCATGATATAGAGTAAGGAGAAGGGAAATATTTACTAAAATATCTCATAGCCTCCTACTCATAATTGTTATGCACAACACAACCATGAATAAGACTCTAATCGACGCGGTATGTTGGATGTCGAGGACTATTAACAACCTAGTGCTTTGATACCAAGTTTGTCACGACCCAAGCCTAGGGACTAGATGTGACACGACACATAGGGAACTCGAAGGGACCCCATGCAAGCGTCTTAACATATCATTACGCATCATTGGTCACAGAAGCAAGTAAATGACATAAAAAATTAGAAATAAGGCCAAAAGGGACTAAGGGGAAGCTTCATAACATAAATATCAAGAACAAGAGAGTCAAGGTTAAATAGCATAAATACATACCATGTCCAACAACACCTCTAACCATAGAACTTAGTGGGGGCCAAGATAAGCAACTGGACTCACCCTCATAGTCAATACATATATAAAAGAAAGATAGTCTTAGAACATAACATGAGATCCTGAACATCGTCCCCAGAATGGAGGACTCACCAACAAGCTTAAGAGAAATCATACTAGCCACGTGGAGGAGGATGCTCAAGTAGGGCTCTTTTTCCTATATAGTGACATCATCTATGAATAGAGTATGCGTTAGTACATTTGAATATACTAAGTATGTAGAATGCAATGCAACAAGAGATAGGTAGCATAATGAAAATGCATAAGCATAGGTAATGAGTAGCATATAACAATATGGCATGCATGAAAGATGATTGTAGTAAACCATGCTTATAAAGAACATAACACATGTGTAAGTAATGACCATTATTATTGAATATCCAAGGCCTAGCACTCCCTCGGAGAGGCCAATGAGGTATAAACCCCTCAATTGGCTGATGAGGTAGAAACCCCTCAACATGGTTAATGAGGTACAAACCACCCAACATGGTTGATGAGGTATAACCCCCCCAATAGACTTATTAAGGTACAAACTCCTTGACATGGTTGCATGGGCCTACCACCTCCCAAGCGAGACGATGAAGGTATAAACCCCTTAACAAGATTACCTGGGCCTACAACCTCCCGAGTGAGGCTTGGTCAATTCAAATAGTATAGAGATAATATCATATGCATACATTCCTTTCGTCATCATAAAGTCATTCAACTCATAAGACATGCATTGGACATTTAATTCCTCAAAATATAGCAACCGGATATTTGATCAAACACTTGGTGGGTGTGTAGTGCTAGTGTAAAGCCATGCAACTCAAGAGTGGATTCATGATAGAAAATTTAATGTGAACCATTAATAGATACTTGGTAATACCCTCAAGCAATATACATCAAAACCCTTTAGAACATGATATACTAAAGAAATACTATACTTTGATCGATATAGAAATAGAAATTTACAACTTTAGAATAGGAAGAGCCAAAATAGGAGCAATCAAAAGTCCAAAGACTTGGATGAGATAGTCAAAATATAAGATGAAATGGAGATAATAGGTGAAAACCCACTAAAATTGTCACGACCCAAACCTAGGGACTAGACGTGACATGACCAATGGAAAATTTAAAGGGACCCTAAACAAGCCTCTAAGCATATCATTACACATCCTTGGTCACAAAATCAAGTACATAACAACAAGAGAATATAAAATAAGCATAGAGGGTGCAAAGTGAGTCTTTTATACCTTAAAAACATAAAAGAGTTGAGAGAGTCAAAGCTCAAAGCACCATTACATAACTTGTCCAACAACACCTCTAGACTTAGAGTTTATCAGGGGGCCAAGATAACTTTTTAAGCTCACCCTCATAGTCAAAAGCATACATCAAAGGAAAGAGAGTATTTTCATAACAAAAGATCAAATACATCATCCCTGGAGTAGAAGACTTACCAAACTTTGGGTTAAAGGTATTACTGGCCACACGGAGGAGAAGGACAATCAAGTGGAGCTCCGGTTCCTACATGGTAACATCATGTAGGCATAGATTATCTGTTAGTACATTTATATATATTAAGTATGTAGGATTTAATGCAACAAGAGATAGGAAACATAATCGAAATGCAAAATTGGGCAATGGATGGGCATATAGCAATATGGCATGCATAAATGATGTTGAAGTAAACATTCTTATATAGAACATATTACATGTGTAGTAAGAGATTATTGTTATGGAATCCAAGTCCCACCATACCCTTGGAAAGGTGATTGAGGTATGAACCCTTCAATTTGTTGATGGTTGTCACACCTAGAATCCATGGTGATTAAGGTATCAACCCCTCAATTTGGTTGATGGTTGGCAGCCGACCATCAATGATGGTTGAGGTATCAACCCCTCAATTTGGTTGATGGTTGTCACACCCTACCATCCATGGTGATTGAGGTATAGCATCCCCTCAACAAGGTGTGGTCAACTTGCAACATTATAGATACTTTTCATGAAATCAACATATAAATACATCCCTTTCATCATATAGTTACTTCACTCATAGGTCATGCAATAGATCATTAATAACTCAAGAACCCTCAATCGGATACTTTATCAAACACTTGGTGGGTGTGTAATGCAGTTTCAAAATTATGCAATTCAAGAGTGAAATCATGTGAGAAAACTTAATATAAATCAACCCACCAACACTTGGTAACACCTTCATGCAAGATACTGTAAAACCCCTCATCAAATCTCATCATAGAATATACATTTATAGCTCAAAATATGCTTAAACAGTCCATATTTTATGAAACCCTAACATAGTCTATAATCAAATTCATAGCAAGAATTACCCATAGATAAATCAACTTGAAAACATGCAATATACATTTAAAAAAAAAGGTTGGGCACCATAGGTGAAAGGACCCAATGGTTGAAAAACACATACCTCAACTTTTGAGATTTCCTTGATGAAGATTTGATTGAGAACTTGAAGTTTGAATGAAATCCTTAGATCGGGAATGAGGTTGGGACACTTGAATTTAGGTGAAATATTTGGCTAAGTGTTAGAGAGAGTTTTGGGGAATGTCTTGTATGATATGGTATTGAAATATGACTAAGTATATGTATTTTTATGCATGGGAAGTCTTAGGCCCAAGATCCAAAGGCCTTGGACCGAGGATTAAAAACACTGGCAACAAAATATAGTGGTTCGCGCCCTGGCAGCATCTCGCCAGGGTCGTAGAACCCCACTATTTTTCGCTAACTTTGGAAACTCAAATTTTGATACAATTGCTCTAAAATTTAGCTTCTTCTCTATTTCCCACAAAATGTTTCCCCTGATCATGAATGTGAAGTCAAATTTTTAATATCATGAACCGATTTTGAGATATATGTAAATTACAATTATGTGTACTTTTGAGGCACATTTTTAGGGTCGTTTCAATATCTCCCCCCTGGGAACATTCATCCCTGAATGTCAAAATAATATGTATAAGTTTAAAAGTAAGATACTTTCAGCCTACACAAGAATTCTAAAATGCACTTAAACATCTTTTTAAAAATCTCAACATAAGTGTCAAAATCACCAAAAACTTATCAATTTAAACATGAATGTACATAAATAACATGAGAGCTGAAACTTAAGACTTGAAATCACATAGGGGACTTAGAGTAGTACTTCAAACTTGAGTAGAATGGAGGAGATAGGGCTATCACTTTGGCATGATCGCCTCGGCTTCCTATGTAGTACTCTCAACTTGTTGATTTCTCGAAAGGACCTAAACGGAAGCTACATCTTTGCTTCTCAACCTCTTCACTTGTCTATCTGAAATTTCTACCAGAACCTCTTCATAAGTTAAACTGTCTTAAACAATACCCCAAACTTCCAATGGTATAATAGCATTTGGGTCTCCCATATACTTCCTCAACATAGATATAAGGAACACTGGATGGACCAAGTCCATTCCTCTAGGAAACTCCAACTCATAGGCCACCTTACTAATCTTCCTCAACACCCTATAAGGGCTCACAAATCTTAGACTCAATTTAACATTTTTACCAAAATGATCCACGCCCTTCATAGGTGATACCTTCAAATAGACCCAATCACCAACCTTAAATTCAAGACTCCTTCTCCTCACATCGGCATAGGACTTTTGACGAATTTGAGCTATTTTCAACCTCTCTATTATCAACCTCACTTTCTCTACAGCCTCTAAAATCAAATCTGAACCCAACAAAGCCATCTCTTCCACTTCAAATCACTCAACTGGTGATCTATAACATCTACCATAAAGAGCCTCAAAAGGAGCCATACTAATGCTTGCATGATAGCTATTAGTATAAACAAACTCAATCAATGTAACATGATCATCCCAACTACCCTTAAACTCCAATACACAATATCTAAGAGTATCCTCAAGATTTTGGATAGTTTTTTTTGGCTTGGCCATCCGTTTAAGGGTGAAAGGTGATGCTAAGCTTAACCTTGGTACCAAGACCCCTTTGGAATGTCCTCCAAAAGAGTGAAGTGAATCGAGCACCACGATCCCAAATGATAGTCAGAGACACCCTGTGCTATCTTACCAACTCATGATTGTACAAGCTAGCATAATCTTTGGCACCATATGTAGCCTTTATCGATATGAAATGAGCCGACATTGTCATTCTATCAACCCTGGCATAAATAGAATCAAAACCCTTTCTAGTATTAGGCAACCTAACCACAAAATCCATGTTGATTTCCTCCCACTTTCAAGTAGGAATCTCTATATCTTGGGCTAAGTCACCCGGCCTTTGATGCTCGGCTTTCAATAGTTGGTAATTATTGCAACCGAATGCAAATTTAGCAATGTTTTTCTTTATACCATCCCACCAAAACACATCCCTCAAATCTCTATACATCTTTGTGGAACCGGGATAAATAGAATAGGAAGAATTGTGAGCCTCAACAAAAATCAACCTCCTCAAGTCATCAACATTAGGCACACATAATCTACGTTGGTACTTAAGGGCATTATATCCCCCTTGGGAGAAAACCTCCACCTTACCATCTCTTACCAAGGCCTTCAACTCTAATAAGACGGGGTCAAGATATTTCTTTGCCTTCACCTTCTTAATCAAAGAAGATTTAGAACCATCCACAACCTCTACTCCCCCAACACCAACCTCTTCCAATCTAAACCCCAATCTAGCCAATTGATGAACCACTCTAGCCAACTTCTTGCCACCATCATCAACATGAGAAAGGCTAACCATAGACACCCTTCTCAAAGCATCAGCCACAATATTAGCCTTACCAGGATGATAGCGCACACTCATATCATAATTTTTAAGGAGCTTTAACCACTTTTTTTGTCTCAAATTAAGATATTTTTGAGTGAACACGTATTGGAGAATTTTATAATCGGTGAACACATCAACATGCACTTTATACAAATAAGGGCGCCCAATATTCAAAGCAAAAACCATGGCAGCCAATTTGAAATCATGGGTAGGATAATTCTTTTGATGCACCTTAGGTTGTCTAGAAGCATAGTCTATCACCTTACCGAATTGCATCAATACACAATCCAACCAATTATTGAGGCATCACAATACACAAAGGACCCTTCGAGCCTTTCTAATAGTAATAAGATAGGTGCGACGATAAACTTATCCTTCAAAGTTTGAAGACTCCTTTCACAATCATCAGTCCATACAAATTTAGCCTTATTTTGAGTCAACTAGTTGTAGGAGAAGCAATAGAAGAAAACTCATTCACAAACCTCTGGTAATAACCCACTAAGACCAAGAAGCTCTTAATATTTGATGGAGTCAAAGGTCCAGGCCAATTTCTAGTCACTTCTGTCTTTTAAGGATCCATCTTAATACCATCCCCGACACCATATGACCTAGAAAGGAAACCTCTTTCAACCAAAACTCAGATTTTTCATACTTTGTATGCAACTTCTCCTCTCTCAATATTTGCAACACTACCCTCAAGTGAGCCACATGCTCCTCCTCACTATGGGAATAGATCAAGATAGCATCAATGAAAACCACCACAAACAAATCAAGGTAGGGTTTAAACACCCTATTCATAAGATCCATGAAGATAGTCAGTGTATTGGTCAACCCAAAAGACATAACCATAAACTCATAATGTATATACCTAGTCCAGAAAGCCATCTTTGGAATGTCACACTCCCTAACTTTTACTTGGTGATACCAGCACCAAAGATCAATCTTAGAGAATTGTCTAGCCCCTTGAAGTTGGTCAAAGAGATCATCAATCCTTTGTAGAGGGTACTTATTCTATATGGTAACCCTATTAAGTTATCGGTAATCAATACACATTCTAAGGGAACCATCTTTCTTCTTCACAAACAACATCGGGAGGCTCACTACGTATGACACCAAAGAGCTCATTAACCACCAAAACCAACTCTATAGGAAGGACTTTGGACTCGACATCCCTAATCCTCAGAAGATAGAGACACCCCTTAGAAATCAACTTATGGGTTTTATTGCAAGAAATGAATCTATTCTTGACCACCACATCATGACTCTCTGACTCAAAGATGGGTTCACTAAGGAATTGAAATTTTACCCTATGGGTTCTACAATCAATAGAAGCATAATATGCATGCAACCTATCCATCCCAAGAATAACATCAAAATTCAACCTATCCAACTCAAATAAATCACAAGGCAATATTTTATGCAAAACGCAAATGGGACAAATTTTTTATAGACTCTTCTAGCAAAAATAGATGTACCAACAGGAGTAGATACCTCATATGGCTTACACAACAATTCGAGTTCAATATGAAACTTTTTTAAAACAAAGGGAGTAACAAAATAAAGAGTGGCACTAGGTCTATCAATGCATACACATCAAAATCAAAGATTTTTAACATAACAGTGATGACATCGGACATCTTATCTACCCTTTGCCTTCCATGAAGAGCATAGAACCGGTTTTACTTTGGGGCACCTCCTTGATGGCCTCCTCTTCCCTTAGGAACCACATTTGCACCTTGCAGAAGAACATGTTTACCCTTGTTTCTATTTAGATAGCAATCCATGACCTTATGACCTATTTCCCCACAACCATAACAAGCATTTTTATCCCTCGTGCATGGACTACCATGGACTTTCCTACACTTTCGGCATCTAGGATTGGCCACCCCTTTATCACCTCCTTGAGCCTCTTGATCAACATGACCACCTTGTGCTTAAAGTCACCATCTTTGCATCTTTTTCGAGCATATGGACAATTAACTAACTTATGGCCCATCTTACCACACCGATAGCAGACACCCATGTTCCTCAAATATGTGCCATCATGTTTCCTCACACACCTTAGGCATCTAGGATGAGTCACTCCACCATTGCCCCCGGGCATGGCATATGGATGCCTATCTCCAATTTGGGCTCTCTTGGAATTTCCTCTCCACTCTTACCTTTTGAAATCTCAAGGCTACCTATAGATCGGCTGAGTTGGGTGATCACGGTCTTGGCCAACACCTATACAACATTGTGAACCTCCATATTTGATATATAGCCATCATAAGTAGCCTGAGAGATATTTTGAAATGTAATGGTTAGGAAATAGTAATAAGCCTTAGAGGACCTAGCTCTACCGCATGACATAGATCATGAAGAAGGGAAATATTTTCTATGATGTCTCATAGCATCTTACTCATAGTCATGGCACACTTCAAAACCATGAATAAGACTCTAATCGACGTGGTATATTGGATTTCAAGGAACATTAATAACCTAGTGCTCTGATACCATGTTTGTCATGACCTGTACATAGAGACTGGACATGACACGGCGAATGGGGAAGCCAAAGGGACCCCAAATAAGCCTTTTAGCATAAAATTACACATTCTTGATCACGAAAGCAAATAAACAAAAATAAGAGTATATAAAATAAGGATAAAGGGTATAAGGGAGTCTTTCCTAGCTTAAATACATACAAGAGTCGAGAGAGTTAAAGCTCAAAGCATCAATACATAACTTGTCCAATAACACCTCTAGACTTAGAGTTTAGTGGGGGGCCAAGAAAACTTTCCGAGCTCACTCTTATAGTCAAAAGCATACATCAAAAGAAAGAAAGTATTTTCACAACATAAGATCAAAGACATCATCCCCTGAGTTGAGGACTCACCAGACTTTGCTTTGAACATATTACTAGACACGCGGAGGTGGAGGATGATCAAGCGGAGTTCTAGTTTCTACATGGTAACATCATGTATTCATATAGTATATGGTACTATAATTGTATGTACTAAGTATGTAGGATGCAATACAATAAGAGATAGGCAACATAATCAAAATACATACTTAGGAAAAGGATGGGCATATAACAATATGGCATGCATGAATGATTCTTGAAGTAAACATGCTTATATAGAACATATTACATATGTAGTAAGAGGCCATCATTATAGAATCCAAGGCCCACCACCCCCTTGGAAAGATGACTGAGGTATCAACACCTCAATTGGTTGATGGTTGTCACACCCTACCATACATGGTGATTTAGGTATCAACCTCTCAATTTGGTTGATGGTTGTCACACCCTACAATCCACAGTATTGAGGTATAGCACCCCCCTCAATAAGGTATGGTCAACTTGCAACACTATAGATACTTTTTATGCAGTCAACACATAAATACATCCTTTTCATCATCATATAGCCACTTGACTCATAAGTCATGCAATAGATCATCAATTACTCAGGAATCCTAAACTGGACATTTTTATCAAACATTTTACGGGTGTGTAATGCAAGTTAAAAATCATGCAATTCAAGAGTGATATCATGTGAGAAAACTTAATATAAATTAACTCACCAACACTTGGTAACACTCTCATGCAAGATATATTAAAATCCCTCATCAAATCTCATCATACAACATAGATTCATAGCTCAACTTGAAAATATGCAATTTACATTTTTTTTAAAAAAAAAAGAAGTTTAGGCACTTTCGAGGCACATTTCCTAGCACTTTTTGGGGTCATTTCAAAAATATTGGGAGACAAATAAAGTAGTATTTAAATAAGATATTATAAACATAGAATATATAATAAAAATAGTTGCAATATAAGCTACTAATAAAGAAATGGAAGACTTCGTCACATAAATTAAAGAATTATTAAAGCTAGGGGTAATATAAACATCTATGTCAAAACATAGGTCTGCAGGTTTTATGGTATGGAACCATAGTGAAATAATAAGGGGAAAGGCAAGAATGGTAATAAATTATAAAAGACTTAATGATAATACCAGAAAGATGCATACTTCCAGATAAAAATGAGTTAATCAACAGAATACAAGAAAAGAAAATATTTAGCAAATTTGATTGTAAATACGGGTATTGGCAGGTTATAATGCATGAAGAAAGTATATAATGGACAGCATGTACATGTCTTTATGGGCATTTCAAATGGATAGCAATGCCTTTTGGTAAAACGACCCCGAAAAGTGCCCGAAAATGTGCCTCTCAAGTGCCCATAATCGTAATTTTCATATATTTCAAAATTCATGTGTGATGTTGAAAATCTAACTTCATTTTCTTATTTAGGGGGAAATATTTAGTGGTAAATGGGTATAACTTGAATTTTAGAGGACCTATAGCAAAAAATAAATTTTGTTAACTTTCCAATTTCAATAGCTATCCGCGTCCACGGCGCGGAGCAGTGTATATTGTTGCCAATTTTCTAATCTTAGTCCAATCTTTGGGATTGTCACGCCCCAAGTCCCATTAAGGCAGACTGGCACCCATTGCCAATAAGGCCCCAGAGAACCAACCTGTATCTATGCACTTTCTATACATATTATAAGGGGTTTATACATTCAACATGCCTTTAAGAAACTAAACGGTAACAACAAGCTTAAAGGAAATGCATATGGCTAGGCCATTGGGGCCCCGATACGAGACATGACCACACTTTAATTTACATAGTGTACAAAGTTTTTAGATAAGGAAAAGTATCTAATAAGGGTCGGGACAGGCTACGCCTCAACTAACTATATAATACAAAAATAAAAGCTCTAGATACACAATGCTCCAAAGCAACCTAGAGCTTGGTAACAGTAGTTGGATATCTTATACTCCTATTAGGGAGATCTACTAGCCCCTGTACTTGCAGCATAAAATACAGGTACCCCATAAGGGACATCAGTACGAGATAATATACTAAATATGTAAGGTAGGAAATACCGTATATAAAGTAATAACTCAAATGAAACTATGCACTGGTATAGGATAAGAGACCACTTTTAGTTATACCATGGGATTATGTACTTTATGTTCTTTTTGTTACTTTACCTTTACTATATAATCTGTGCACAACATGCAATACAATAACTAGCTGATCAGTGGTAAATCTATATCGAGATCATCCCTTCCTAGGCTTTTCCTTTCACCCCTTGGGCTACCGCCCATTATAGGATAGACCCTGGCTAGGTGATTCTTTCACCCCTCGGGTTACCACCCATCAATAAGCAATATACTTTACCTTTCAATTACCTTTGAGATGATTCTTTTGGTGGTCGTAATTTTAGAGTTGTGGGGCTACATATGTAGCATATGACATGTGGATAATCATACAAGATAATATGACAATGAAAAGAGTACTTACATAAATAATGAAATGCATATGAGATGAAATAACTCGTAAACTTTATTTAGCAACAAGAACCCATGTAACTTGGTATCCACGTATGTATGCAGATTTGAAGGTGACTATGTATGGGAGCATATGAATATATGAAAGAATGGAGACATGGTTAATAGTTGTGTCGGAGTTGGTAAGTGCCTTTATGTGTCAAGGAAGAATCTAGATTTAATGCCAAGTAATGCGAAATTGAATATCCTTACAAACCTAGCTGTACGACCTCGCTATTACATCGAGATAACCTTCCATTTCTCCAAATATTTATCTATAATATAATAGGTAATAAAAATAGCATTAGCAGCCAAAAGATACATCTTGGTAGCTCAATCTCATAAAAAAATAATACATGGACAACAAGCAGGTATTTATAAACCCAAGTTTATTCTTTCAACCTTTCCGCCCCTAATCATATTTTCTAATATACATTCTCATATATATATCATGTGTAGCCTGTC
>JAOTQJ010160460.1:0-134810 GCA_025642045.1 Solanum sejunctum | reverse complement strand
TTATTTATTTTAAATGCTTCCGCAAGTTATATTTATTATTCCTTTTTGAATTAAGGCTGACTTGTTCTGGTGGGATTAAGCAAGTGCCATCACGCCCAATTTTTGGGTCGTGACAATAAATTATATTGAGGTTTTATAAAATATTGATTTATTATATATTACTATCTATTTCAAGCTTGTACTATGAATGAGTTTTTTTATTGTGGCTATGCATGTGTTGGACCTATGACCTATGATCTATTATGACATTTGATGATGGATTTTACAGTATCTTACCTGAGGGTTTTACTATGTTTTGGTGGGTTGATTTACAAAGAGTTTTCTCATATTATTTCACTCTTGAATTATAAGATTTTGAACTAGCACTGCATACCCACAAAGTGTTTGACAAATTTCTTGACAAGGATTCTCAATTTATTGATGAATTACTACAAAGTTTATAAGTGATGTAACTTTATGATGATTAAGGGACTGTATGTATGTAATAAATTCATGAAGATATATATGATTTTACAAGTTACACAAGTTATCTTATGTTATCATGTTTTGTTTACCTTGATGAGTAGTCCACACCTTGCCAAGGGGGTGTCAAGCCTCAGTCACTTTATTGAGGAGCTGTCAAGCCTCGGTCCCCTATTCGAGGGGATGTCAAGCATCAATCACCTTATCGAGGGGGTGTCAAGACTCGGTTATCTTGTCAAGTGGTTATCCTTCCTCGTTCATCTTGTTAAGGTAGTGTCAAGACTCAGTCACCTTGTCGAGAGGGTGCATTGCCTCAGTCACCTTATATAGGGATGCCATTCCTCGATCACCTTGTCAAGGGGTGTTATGCCTCAGATTCCAAGTTGCAACCCGCTCAGATTATGTCGGTTAGGGTACTTTCCCATACATATATTATGTTCTATGAAAGTTGAATGTTGTACAAGCATGTTTTACTTCAAGAGTTGACCATGCATGCCATATTAAGATCTCACTTATCTATTTCCTATTACTATGCATTTGGAATATATTGGCTTATGTCTTGCTGCATTGCATCACACATAATTAGTATATTCAAACATACTAACGCATACTCTATGCCTACATGATGTTATCATATAGGAACTGGAGTACGTTCCAATCATCCTCCACATGCCTAGTTTGGTGCTTTAGAAGATAAGCCTTGGTGAATCCTCAAGTTTGGGGACATGAGGTATGCTACTCTTACTTTTGATATCTTTTTATGTTGAATACTTAATACTATGAGGGTGAGCCTGGAAAGTGTCTTGGACCCCACTCCAATCTCTGTTTGGAGATGTTGTTGGAACAATCTATGTACTTCTGCTTTGAGCTTTGACTAATTCATGCTTTATAAATATCAAGACATTACTTAGTTCCTTTTCCCATGGTTATATATCTTGTTTGTCAATATTTTGCTTCCGCGACCAAGGATGTATGATTGATATGCGAAGAGGCTTATTTGAGGTTCCTTTGGGTTCCTCATTCGCTGTGTCATGTCTAGGTCCTAGTCTTGGGTCATGATAAACTTTGTATCAGAGCACTAGACTGTTAATGGTCCTCAGAAATTGAAGACACACCGCGTCGATTAGAGTATTATTCATGGTTGTGAGGTGCGCCACAACTATGAATAAGAGGCTATGATGCATCTTAGGAAATGTTTCACTTCTTCATGGTCAATATCGTGCTTTAGGTGTAACTATAAAGCCTTCTCCTAATGAATGCTCTTTATTCTTCTAGATTATACCGCTATTAAGAGGAAGACAAAGGAGGGGTCGTGCACCCATGAGGCAACTAACTTATCTTGCTCCCCAACCCCTTAAGGAGAAGAGGATTCTCAAGTCAAGTTCTGGCATGACATCACAATGTTGGCCCATGCTATGACTAGCCAAATCAACCAAGGGACCTAAGTTCATCATGCTCCCACTCAGGCTTCTAGGGTGAGGGAATTCAAAAGAATGAACCCACTGAAATTCCATAGGTCTAGGATGGATGAAGATCCTCAAGAGTTCATAGATGAGGTGTACAAGGTGCTATCCATCATAGGAGTCAATTGTTAAAACCCAAACCTAGGACCTAGACGTGACACGATGAAGAGAAACCCAAAAGGACCTATCAAGCCTCTAATTATATCATTTACACATCCTTGGTTGTGGAAGCGTTTAAATAACAAAAAGAGAGTATAAATAAGGATAAAGGGACTAAAGGAAGTCTTTGATAACATAAAACATGCAAGAGTCAAAGCTCAAAGCATAAGTACATTAATTATTTCAACACCTCTAAACATATATTGGGCGGGGGCCAAGACACTCTACGAGCTAATCCTCACAGTTTTAAAGATGAATATAGAGAAATAACATAAGCAAGAGTAGCATAGCTAGTGTCCCCGAACGTGAGAACTCACCAAAAGCTTATCTTCAAGATGGAAAAACTTGCCACGTGAAGGATGATCAAGAGATGCTCCGGATCCTACCTGGTAACATAATGTAGGCATAGAGTATGTGTTAGTATGTTCAAATGTACTAAGTATATCGGATGAAATATAACAAAACATAGACAATACAAATAAAATACATAGTAATAGGCAATAGATAAGTGTAATCTCAATAAGGCATACACGATCAAGCTTGAAGTAAAACATACTTATAACTCATTCAACTTATATAGATAATAATACATAGGTGTGGGAAGATACCACAACCGACAAAGAATAAGACCACGCAAGCTACACCATGGAATCCCGATGATTGTCTCTCTTTGGTAAAGAAGTGATCTACTTGCCAAGGCAAACCATACTTCACCTTATGGTAACATGACCCATTTCGAATGAAGTAACTCTCCTTACTGAATCATGACCAATTTAGGAAAGGATTTCATAAGAACTTTACTTAAAGGAACACGACCCATTTCGGGAAAAATCTCAAGATAGACTGCACTAAATAGATATGCTACTAAAGCAAGGGTAAGGAATACTTCTATGTTGGCATATAGTTTGATAAAAAAGAGCATCTCCTTAATCCATCGGTGCTAAGCCTAATCCCACAGAATAATTTAAAAAATCATATCTTTAGTAATATGTAATGAACATAGAATCATAACTTGAGTAGCATTAAAACATCTTTGACCTCAAACGGTGAGCCTAGCTTTAAAACTTAAGAATAGATTATCATCAATATTACCCTTTCATTAACATCAAAGGCGAAGAAGAGGTAAAATCTTTGAAAGAGGGCTTGATTTGACGTTTTGCAACATCATAGACATGTTGATGAATTCAATACATTTGAAAGACCAAAATCTTCATAAAGTTACTAAATCATGCAATAGATCATCAATAACTTTAAGAATCCTAGAAAACGCATTTTATTAAACATTTGGTGGATGTATAATGCTTGCCCAAATTCATGCAATTCAAGACTTCAATACCATGACAAAACTTAATGCAAATCCCCCCACCATATATAGTAAATACCTCATATAGAATACCTTGAAATTCATCATCGAATCTCATAATAGAACATAGTTTCATAACTCAAAACATGCGTAGTCTCAAATAAAACTTATTCAGAGTACAAAGTTGAAATAGATAGTTATGTATAATAAATCAACATTTCATAAAAGCCCAATATAATTTATACTCATAATCTATAAAAGAAGACATCAATAGATAATACAACTTAATGACATGCAATTTTCATTAAAATGAAGATTGAGCTCCATGGGTACAAGGACCCAATGGATGAAACCTACATAGCTCAAACTTGGGTATTCTTGAGGTGAGCTGGAAAAGGACTTAGAGATTGAATGGAGTTTTTGAGATCTAAATTATAGTTATGACACTTGGATTTGGATGAAATATTTGGCAAAGTGTTAGAGAGGGTTTTTAGAGGGTCTTGAGTGATACAGAGTTGAAACAATGGCTAAGCATAGGTATTTTTACGCATACAAGATCATGGGTCTTTGACCCTAAGGCCCTTGGGCCAACAACAACAATATACCCAGTGGAATCCCACAAGTAGGGTCTAGAATATAGGCAGACCTTACCATTACCTCCTAAAAGTAGAGAGTCTATTTCCTAGAAACTTCGTCTAAAAAATCCATTAGCAGAATAAACTAGATATGACTACAAGGAAAGGAAAGAGAACAGAAAGGGCGACTAATAACAGAAAGCACATAATAATATGTAAATATGATAAATTTAACACCTATATAACTGATAATGACAACACCTAATGTAAACACGACTACACCTACTACACTACCATACCCCAAGGCCAGACATTCACCTAACCCTGCCAACTAATTAGCCTACTACTCTAATTTGCGACCTTCACTTTTTTCTATCAAAGGTCATGTTGTCGATGAGACCAAGTTTCACGAATCCTATCTGATCATGTAACCCCAATACGTTTTCGATCTACCTCTACCACTTCGTGTGTCACCTAAACTAATCTCTCACACCTCTTAACAAGAGCATAGGTACTCCTTCTCTACAAATGTCCAAACCATCGCAGTCTCGCTTCCCTTATCTTATCAGCCATAGGGGCCACCTCTAACTTGTCCCAAATGGTCTCATTCGTCATATTATCACTACTAGTGCGGCTACACAACCATCTCAACATCCTCATCTCTGTGACATGCGTCTTATGAACATGTGCATTTTTAATAGGCCAACACTTTACCCCATACAACAAAAATGGTCAAACCACCATTCAATAAAACTTACCTTTGAGTTTAGGTGGTATCTTCTTGTCACATAATATTCCCTAGGAAAATCTCCATTTAGTCCATGTGACCTCAATACGATGTATGACATTATCATCGATAGTTCTACTACTTTGGATGATGGACCGCAGATACTTAAAGTTTTCCCTCTTGGGGATAGGTTGAGTGGCAAGCCTCACATCAGTATCCATTATATCACACAACACTGAATTTGCACTCTAAGTATTCTGTTTTGGTCCTGCTCAATTTGAATCATTTGGTCTCCAAAGCGTATCTCTAAGCCTCCAACCTATCATTAATTTTAGTATGAGTATCATCAATCAGGACTATGTCATCTGCAAATAGCATACACCATGAAACCTCCTCTTAGATAGATCGCGTCAGATCATCTATCACTAAGGCAAATAGGAAAGGGCTCAACACAGATCTATGATGGAGTCACGTCTCAACATGAAAATACTCTGAATCTCCTCCTACTATTCTTATGCGAGTTTTTGCTCCATCGTACATGTCCTTAGTTGCCTTGATCTATGCTATTAGGACACCTTTAACCTCTATACAGCTCCATAAGACATTCTTTAAAACCTTATCATAGGCCTTATTGAGATCAGTGAATACCATATGAAGGTCTTTCTTTCTTTCTCTATATTTCTCCACTAATCTACAAACAGATAAATTCCTTCCGTAGTCGACTGTCCCAGCATGAATACAAACTGATTCTCCGAAATAGGCAATACTTTTCTCATCCTCATCTCCACTACTCTCCCCTAGACCTTTATCGTGGGACTAAGCAACTTGATGTACCTATTATTGTTACAGTTTTGAATCTGCCCTTTATTCTTGTACAATGGAACCATTGTATTCCTTCTCCATTCATCAGGCATCTTAGCAGTCTTCATAATAGTATTAAACAATCTAGTCAACCATTCTATACCATCCTTGACCATGATCTTCCAAAAATCTACGAAAATCTCATCAGGTCTAATCGCCTTCCCTATCTTCAACCTATTAATAGGCCTTCAAACCTCCTCAACTCTGAACGACCTATAATAACCAAAATCACGATGACTTTTGGAGTGTGCTAATTCACCCAACTTAATATCTCTATCTCCTTTTACATTAAAGAGCTTATGAAAATAAGCTTGCCACCTTAGTTTAATGGAAGTGTCATTCAACAACATCTCACCCTCCTCATCCTGGATGCACTTCACTTGGTCTAAGATGCGAGCTTTCCTTTCTATCTCCCTAACAAGCCTATACAATCTCTTGTTCCTACATTGATCACTTAACTCCTCACATAAGTGCTCATACGTTGATGTCTTAGTACTCCTCACCAACATCATTGCTTCTCACTTAGTCATCTTATATATCTCTTTAAGCATTCACTTTTCATCATCATCCCTAAACTCTAACCTCTTCATGTATACAACCTTCTTATCTTTAACTTTTCCCTGAACTTCATCATTCCACCACCAATCTCCTTGATGTTCAATAAAATTCCCTGTTGAAATACCTAGTATCACAATAGCTACCTTTCTAATGCAACTAGCAGCAGTGTCCCACATATTGTTCATATTTTTGCCACTACTGTAAGACTTTAAGTTCTCAACTTTTCTTCTATCTCATGAGAAAGGGTGGGAGTAAGGTACCCCCATATAAAATCCTTGGTTGGGCATAAATAACCTTCTTCTTCTTTTCTCTCTGAATATCCAAATCCATCACTAGTAGTCTATGTTGAGTTGAAATATTTTCACTCAGAATAACCTTGCAATTCTTACATAGACTTCTATTGCCCTTATGGAGAAGTAAGTAATCTATCTGCATCTTAGCTATCGTACTGCAGAAGGTGATCAAGTGGTTTTCCCTCTTCGGGAAACATGAGTTAGCAATAACTAACTCAAAAGCTTTGGCAAAATCCAAGAGAGACGTCTCAACTCCATTCCTCTCTCCAAAATCAAAGCATTCATGAACATCTTCAAATCCACTAGTGGTAGCCTCGATATGCCCATTAGTGCCACACCCAATGAATATTTTTTCTGTCTCTGGTATGCCTCACACAACCCGATCAAGATTTTCCCAGAATATCTTTTTAACTTTCTCATTTAGGCCTACTCGAGGCGCATACGCACTAATGACGTTCACCATAGGCTTACCAATTATGGGTTTGATAAATATCATCCTATCATTAACCTTTCTAACATTAACCATATAATCCCTAAGACCCTAGTCTACTAGGATACCTATACCATTTCTATCTCTAGAACCACCCAAGTACCATAACTTATATCCATCTATGTCTCGATCCTTGGTACCTACCCACCTGGTCTCTTGACAACAAACAATATTAATATGTCTCCTCTTAAGACACTTTACTATCTCTAGTGATTTCCCTGTAAGTGATCCTATATATTCCAAGGCCCTTAGGCCGAAATGAAAAAATGCAGGAAGTTACAACACTGCTCTATCACAGGTCTACATTCTGGATCCATCACGCAGGGCATGAATACACTGATCCGCACCCAATTGGTGTCACTGTTTGGTCATGGATGCACAATGGATTTGGAAATTTTTGGAAAACTAATTTTTGCTAGGGTTGCTATAAAATCATGGTTATACCTATTTTCAAGTCAATTTTGCCACCTGATCACGTTTATGAAGTCTGATTTTTTATATTATGTATGGATTTTAAGATATATAGAAACTACGATTATGGGCATTTTCGAAGCACATTTTGGGGCTTTTAATATCTCCCCTTTGGGAACATTTGTTCTTGAATGTCAAAGAAACGTACATCGAAGAAGTAATCATGAAGAATTCACCCTAACATGAATGCAACAAATGCATTTAAACATCTTTTTCAAAAATCTGAACATGTATGTCAAAAATCACCATAAAGTTATTTCTATGAACATCAATCCATGCAAAATGCTATGAGGTATGAAAGGTAAGACACGAAACCATAGAAAGGGCTTCGTTTTGTAGCTTAAGATTGAATTGAATGAAAGAGGTATGGATTTTCATTTTTCATGTCCACTCTGGCTTCCCAAATGATGATTTTGACTTGTCGATTCCTTCAAAGAACCTTGATGGATGCTATATCTTTGTTCCTCAACTATTCCATATGTCCAACAAATATATCCACTGGGACCCCCTTATAAGTTAACTCATCCTTCACAACCCCCACAACCTCAAAGAGCTCTATAGCACTTGGGTTACTAATGCATCACCTCAACTTAGACACACAAAACACAGATGAACCATATCTATTTCCCTAGGAAAATCTAATCCATGAGTAACTTTACCAATTTTCCTCGACACTCTCAAAAGGACTAACAAACCTTAGGCTCAATTCTCTTTCTTGCCAAACCAGATTACACCCTTCATTGGTGGGACTTTTAACTGAACCCAATCATCACCACAAGCACACATAGCCTACCTTAGTACCTAAGGGTACAATCTCCTCCTTGGGAAAAAACCTCCCTTCCACCATCTTCCACCAAAGCTTAAAACTCTAGCAAGGTAGGGTAAAAGTCTTGCTTAGACTTGAAATCATCAGCCAAAGAAGATTTGAAACCATCAAAACCACTAAAATACCATTCTTAGCTTCATCCAACCTCATTCCCAACCTAGCAAACTGGTTTACTTCTCTAACCACTTTTTTGTTACCCAAGATTCACACTTATCATATTTAATAAACAACCTCTCATCCCTCAAGCTTTGAAATATCACCTTCAAATGACTCACAAGTTGTTCTTCATTCAAGAAATAGATCAACATACCATCCATAAGATACCGTACATATATCAAGGTGTGGTGTAAAGACCCTATTCATAAGACCTACAAATATAGCCGGGGCATTTGTCATGCAAAAGACATTATCACAAATTCAAAGTATTGAGAAGGACATCAAGAACTCATTTATTACTGGAACAGACTCAATAGAAAGGACATCGGACTCAACATTCCCCAACACTTATGAGATCAATTTGGTCTTTAAGAAAAGAAATAAATCTATCACTAACTACCATTTCACAACTTCCTACTTAAGTACGTATTCATTGGGGAATTGAAAACTAACTTTCTGGGTTCTATAATCAAGGGAAGCATGACAGACATATCTAAAATAACCAAATCACAAGGCAAGATTTATGCAAAATAAACACAGGACAATTTTTGTAGACTCTTTTAGCAACAATGGACTCACCAACAGGGTTAGACAATTTATAATGTTCACATAACAATTCAGGACTAGCATGAACATTTTTGGAAATAAAAGGAGTAATAAAATAAAGAGTGGAACCTAGGGGAATAAATCAATGCATATGCATCAACATCAAAAATCTTAAACATACCTATGAAGTATTATTCCAAGTCTAGTGACCCATAAAGGGGTGTGGTTGAGAACTATTATGGTAATCATCATAACCCTTAGTAATCCATGGATAATTTTTGGACTTATGATCTTTTGCACCACACTCAAAGCATGCACTCAAGATGGCTAAATAATCTCCTGAGTAGTGCATCACATATTTGTCGCATGGATGAGAAGCTTGAAAATCAACACCCTTACACTTCGTTTGAGCATATTGACAATCAACAATATTTTGGCCCATCTTAACAAACCCATATCATGCACCCATGTTCCTCAAACATTTACCATTATGATTTCTCTCATATTTTGGTGACCTACGTTGGGTCCTCCTACCATTGCCACCTTCAGTTAGAACCCTTCTTCTCCCATCCATTGAAACCATTAGGAAATCCCTCATATTATGGAAATACCTCCATAATTGAAATAATCCGCAATTCTAGCTAAACACTTCCTTGATGTTTCTTGCCACACCCTTGACAAGTAGCAAAAAAGGTCCTTTTCTTTGGGCATTCGGGCACCGATAGTCTAGTATAAGACAAAGCACCCTCAACTCGAACTCTTGTGGCCTATTTCTCCCCTCTATTATTATTTGAGCTCTCAAGGGTGACTACCAATTGGTTGAGTTGGGTAGTTATAGCTTTGGCCAATATCCATAGAGCATTGCGAACCTCCACATTGGAACTGTCACCGTCCTAAATATCTGAGACATGTTTTAAAATGTAATGGTTAAGAACCAGGAATACGTCTTAGGGGGACTTAACTCTATCGTATGACATAGATCATGAAGAAGTGAAACATTTCCTAAAGTGCCTCATAGCCTCTTACTCATAGTTGTGGTGCACATCACAATCATGAATAATACTATAATCGATTTTGTGCATTGGATTTTACGGACCACTAATAACCTAGTACTATTATACCAAGTGTGTCATGACTAAAGCCTAGGGCATAGACATGACACAATGAATTGGAACCCAAAGGGACCATAAATAAGCCTCTTAGCATATCATTTATACATTCTTGATCGCGGAATAAATTTAACAATAACAAGAGAGTATTCATAAGGATAAAGGGACTAAGGGAAATCTTTGATAGAATAAAACATGGAAGAGTCAAAGCTCAAAGCATAAGTACATTAATTGTTCCAACGACACCTCTAAACATAGATTGGATAGGGGAAAAGACACTTTTTTGGCTTACCCTCACAGTATCAAAGATCAACATAGAGAAATAACATAAGCAAGGATAGCATAGCTAGTGTCCCCAAACTCGAGGACTCACCAAAATCTTATCTTCAAGATGCCAAAACATGCCATGTGGATGATGATTAAGAGGTGCTCCAGATCCTATATGATAACATCATATAGGCATAAAGTATGTGATAGTATGTTCAAATGTACTAAGTATGTGGGATGGAATGCAACAAAACATAGGCCATACAAACAAATTGCATAGTAATAGCCAATACAGAAGCGTAATCTCAATATGGCATGAATGGTCAATGCTTGAAGTAAAAAATAATTGTAAACCATTTAACATATATAGATCATAATATTCACGTGTGGGAAGAGACCTCAACCGACAAAGAATAAGACTAAGCAACTTCAACTTAGAATCCCGATGACTACCCCTTATCGGTAAAGAGGTTGTCTACTTGCTAATGTTAACCATACTTCAACTTATGAGAACATAACCCATTTGAAAGGATTTCATGTGAACTTTGCCTTATAAGGAACACAAACCATTTTGGTAAGAATCTCTAGAGAGAGTGCACTAAATGGATACACTATACTCCTATGTTGGCACATAGTTTGAGGAGAGAGAGCATCCCCTTTGTCCATCGGTGCTAAGCCTAATCTCATGGAATAACTAAAATAACCATAGCTTTAGTATATTTGAATGAACATAGAACCATAACACGAGTAGCTCTAAAACATCTTTGACCTCTAATAGTGAGCCTAACTTTAAAACATAAGAATAGATCATCATCAACATTACCCTTGCATTAACATTAAAGGCCCATAAGAGGTAAAATCTTTGAAAGAGGACTTAATTTGACATTGACAACATCAAAGACATGTTCATGAATTCAATACATTTCAAAATTCCAAAATCATCATAAAGTCACTAGACTCATAAATCTTTAAGAATACTTGAAAAGGCATTTTATCAAACACCTAGTGAGCATATAATGCTTGTTCAAATTCATGCAATTCAAGAGTAAAATAATATGAGAAAACTCAATGCAAATTGACCCACTAACTTATAGTGAAACCTTCATATAAAATACCTTGAAAATCATCATCAAACTTCATAATCGATCATAATTTCATAGCCCACAATACGCACAGTCTCAATAGATAAAACCATTCATAGTACACGCTTGAAATAGATAGTCAAGCATAATAAATCAACATTTCATAAAATCATAATTTATATTCATAATCCATAATAGAAGATACCCATAGATAATACAACTTGAAAATATGCTATTTTCATAAAAATGGAGATTGGGCTCTATGGGTGAAAGGATCCAATGAATAAAACCCACCTACCTTAAACTTGGGTTTTCTTGAGATGCGCTTGATGAGGACCTGAGCTTTAATAGAGTTCTTGAGATCTGGAATTAATGCTTGAGATACTTGGATTTTGATGAAATATTTTGATATGTGTTAAAGATTGTTTTGAGAGTGTGTTGAGCGATATAGAGTTGAAAAAATGGCTAAATATAGGTGTTTTTATGCATAGGAGTCATAAGACAATGATCCCAAGGCCCTTGGGACGAAACAAAAAAATGCAAGAAGTAACAACACTGCTCCACGGCAGGTCTACATCATGGAGCCATCGCACAGGGCGTAAAGACATTGATTCGCGCCTAGTGCATATCACCATCTGGTCGCAGATGCACACTAGATAAGAAAACTTTTGAAAAACTAATTTTCACTATAGTTTCTCTAAAATCGAGGTTGTACGTATTATGCACTCAATTTTCCCTTTGATCATGAATATAAAGTTGAATTTTTGATATCGTGCATGAATTTTATGATATATAGAAATTACAATTATGGGCATTTTTGGAGCATTTTTTTTAGGAGTTTCATCAATTCGAAGGAAAAGGCGTTGTTGCCATACTACCAACTCAAATGGGTGGCTCAAATTTAGTTTGTGCAATGGAAGGTGGAGAGGGGAAATCACGATGCTATTCATTGGGAGGAGTTCAAAGCTGCCTTCCTCAACTGGTTCTTTCCTATTGAGTTGAGAGAGTCCAAAATGATGGAATTTTTGAACCTTAAGCAAGGTTCCATAAATGTGACTGAGTATGCCCTCAAGTTCAACAAGCTTTCCAATTATGCTCCACATTTTGTTGCTGACCCTAGATCAAAAGGATGAACAAGTTTGTGTCGGGGGTGTTCGACTTGATAAATGAAGAATGCCGTATCGCAACGCTTGTAAGTGATATGGACTTGTCCTGGTTCATGACATATTCTAAAAAACTTGAGGGGGAGAATCTTAGGAAGAAGGGAAGTGAGGAGTTCAAGAGGGATCGGTTTGACATTGGCTTCCAAAGTCAAGAGGCCCCCAATGCTCCAAACAAGAGATTAGCTATTAAAGGGGTATCTAAGACAAGGTGTCAAGATGAAAATGGTGGGAGAACTAACCCCTAAGTTCAGGGTTTTTGGAGGAACCATAGTGGTTTATGCTTGAGAAAATCTAATGCTTCTTATAGTCGTGGTCAAGTGGGTAACAATCTAGTTGACTGTCCATATGCTCAAAAAAGGGGAAAAGGTGGTCGACCTCAAGATCAAGGTGGTCATGTTGATCAAAGGGCTCAAGGTGGCCAACAAGGGGGTTCTCTATGACATAATCATCCCTATGCCCTTCAAAGAGGGCAAGGAGGTGATAAGGTGCCCATTGTCTTTAATGGTATGTTAAAAGTTTTAATTTTGAGGTGCACACCTTGATATGTCCAGGTGCCACTATTTCTTTCATTATTCCTTTTGTACCTAATAAGCTTCATTTGTGTGTGTCCCAAATTACTATGTGAGCCTTTTTGTGTATACCCCTCCCCCAAATTGATAACTCCATTATAGCTAGCAAAGTCTATAGGGGATTGTTCCATGTCATTGTTTCATGAAGTATTATTTTGTGATTTTATTGAACTTGGCATGTTGGGATTTTGGATTTCTCTTGGGGTGGTTTGGTTATATGGATATAATGTTTCCATCGATTGTAGAACCCATAAAGTTAGATTCCAATTCCTTAAGTAGTTCATACTTGAGTGGGAAAATTGTAAAGTGGTAGTTAAGGGTATATTCATTTCTTGTCTTGATGCCCAAATTGACCTCTAAGGGTTGCACTTACCATCTTGTAAGGGTTAAGTGGCATTGAGTCTAAGGTCATTCATATTGAGTTTGTTCCGGTGGTTAATGAGTTTCTTGATGTCCTTCCCGATATTTTGAATTTGTGGTAATGTCTTTTGCTTGAGCATTGCCTTGGCTATGTTTGCGGTGGTTTTTAGTAATGATGTATTAATTTATGCTAGAGTGAGGAAGATCTTTTGAATTATTTGAGGATGGTGTTCCAATTTTGAAGGGTGGGAGGTTGATTGTTACGTATGAAAAGTGGGATTTTTTGGTAACTATGAGGTGACTAAATAGGTGCGCCAATTTGCTAGATGGGGGGGTGAGGTTGGATGAAGTTGAGAGTAGTAGTGTAGCAGCTTAATTTGTCCCAAATCCCAATATCGTAAAAAGATAGAGTTTTGCAAAAGAAAGAGTTTTAAAAGGCTTAAAGTTGGAAATTTTGAGTTACGTAGTCATTTTGATTGATTATTGAATTTTGATTTCATCAATTTCGTCAGTTCTAAAATGTTGAATCTGATCTAGGAGAACCCGCAGAACTGAATTTTGAGTTAAAATGGAGATTTTAGGCCCAACGTTGCATTCTCAGCTCATTTTGTATCATAGAGTTCACTTTGGCTAACATTCAGGATTCGGGAACTCGTGTCAAATTTTTCTCATTTTCAATGGTTTTGGGTGGTGAAACAAATGCTCAAAATTTCGTCGTTTGAATTTTTAGAGTTCTGTGAATATTTTGAGTTTTTAGATGTGAAACTATCTTAAATGACCCTTCTAAGGTTTGGGGTTGCGGAGGTTTCGAATTCAAATTTTAATAGTTCCACTGAGTTCAAGTCATTATTTCAGATTGGGTTCTATGTTTGGTTTGGGTTCACGGGGTTCGAAAAAATTTCCCAAGGGCCCAGTTTTTGATTTTGTTTGAGCTAAGGTGTAGGTGCATTGCTATTTCTGATACATATGGCCCAGTACTCCGCGTTTGCACCTCATAAGAAGTGTTCATGGAGAGCCAATGGCCAAACCTCCATGTTTGTAGGGTGAATGTAGCATCCGCGGAGCATAGCCGTTGCCTAAATAATGTCTCCTTTTAAAATATTGATTTAAAACCTTTCTATCATTTGTGACATTTCAAGCTTTGTTCTATGAGAAGACTTTTGAGGTGTTGAAAGAAAATTGATTAGGTAACTATTTTCTAACATATTTCAGTTGAGATTAATTTGTGTTTTTAAATTCTAATTAGGAATATAAATGTGGAAATTGGGGATTATTGGAATAGAATTTCCTAAACATAAATCATTGATTTCTCCCTCACCTTAGTTCCGTCTTCGGAACCGATTTCAATCTTGGATTCATTGTTATGAGTAGAAAAATTTTATTCATATATTTTCAGTGTTCAGCTAAGTTTTTTACCATGATATTTTTATCATTTTACATTTTCTCCCCGAATACATTGCTTTTTGTATTCTCCCATGTGCATGGAATTGAGTATTTTGGGGTAGAATTGCACCAATCGTTGCTTGATCGGGACCTTTCATCTCGAATACTTGCTCATATGGCTTTATAATGAGTTATAGTTTAATTGTGAATTCGTAATCTATGTGGTCTTGTGATTCATTTGGTGTTAATAGCAAGACGATACTAATATTGTGATATGATGATATTAAGATATTATTGATAATGAGACACTATTGATATTGAGACGCTACTGACATTGAAATATTGATGGCATTAGGATAATGAGTTCATTTTGGTTGAAGATATTACGATATGATTGTCATCATGCACCTTACAACTGTCATCACACCCTTATTTTGAGTCATGATAATTTTCTTTCAAAGCCCCAGGTCAATAGGTCTGACAAGTGTACAAGCCTAGTCTAGTAGAGTCTTGAGGATATGTGTGGAGAGGTCTATTAATTATACTTGAGAAGGTATGAAGGCTATCAAGAAACTCTCTTTTCTAATCAATTCATGCATGGGTTTAGTATAAGTACTGAGTGTTCGTGTGTCCTTTTAACAGATGGCAAGGCCTAAGGCTACTTCTACTATAGGTCAAGGGGAGGCCGCCCTTAATGTTGCTATTGCGACCCCAACTAGTGGTAGAGGTCATGCGGCAGGACTAGTTAGAGGCTGATGCGAAGGAGATGCTCCACCAATGGATTATGAGAGAGGTATCTCCCCAAAGCCAGCAGTGCAACCTACATACTAGCAGGTTCCACAGGAATTTGCTGCAACATCTCCACTCTAAGATACAATTTTGAGAGTCTTGGGTGTGTTGGAGACTTTGGGTAGGAAGGCAGCCCAATGACACTCCAGGAATTTCATAGACTCGAGTGAGGGTGCAACCTCAAGGTCAAAGCAGGCCCTCGATTAGAAGTGAAATGACTCCAAAAGTGCCTGAAAATGTGCCTCAGAAATGCCCATAATCGTAATTTTCATATATTTCAAAATCCATGTGTGATATAAAAATTTTGACTTCGTATTCTTATTTAGGGGAAACAATTGAATAAGAAATAGTTATAAACTGAATTTTAGAGGACCCGTAATGAAAAATGCATGACCTATTGCGAAATAGTTTATTTTGTTGCAGTTTTGTAATCTCAGTCCAAAGCTTTGGGCTCTTGCGCCTAAGCCTTCCCATGCATAAAAACATCAATGCTTAGTCATTTTTCAACTCTATATCTTTTATGACATTCCCCAACACTCTCTTAAATACATAGATAAATATTTCACTAAAAATTCCAAATGCCAAAACTCATTCCAGATCTAAGGATTGCACCCAATATGTGTTCACTCAAAAAGATCTCAACTTGAGGCAACGAAGGTGGTTAGAACTTCTTAAGGATTATAATATGAGTATGCATTATCATTCCGATAAGGCTAATATTGTGGTTGATTATTTGAGTAGGGTGTCTATGGGTATCCTAAATTATGTTGATGGTAGGGGCAAAGAGGTGGCTAGAAAGGTCCATCGTTTGGCTAGATTAGGGTTTAGGTTGGAAGTGGTTGATAATGGTTGTATTGTGGTGATTGATGGTTCAAAATATCCCTTAAGGTTCAAGGTTCAGGTTTAGGTTTAGGTTAGTTGATGAGTAAAAGCAAAGCAAGATATTTATCCCTTCTTGTTAGAATTGAAAGCCTTGGTGGGAGAGGGCAAGGTGGAGGTTTTCTCCAAGGTGGATATGGTGCCCGTAGCTACCAAGATAGGTATGTGTGCCTAGTGTAATGGCTTAAGAGAGGAGATTCTTGTGATGCTCATAATTCTTCCTATTCCATTCACCCAGTTCTACAAAATGTATAGTGATTTGATGGATGTGTGTTGGTTGGGAGGTATGAAAAAAGACATTCCCAAATTTAGTTCCAGTTGTCATCGTTACCAACAAGTCAAAGCCAAACACCAAAGGCAGGGTGGACTAACCCAATATATAGAGATTCCTAGTTAGAAGGGCGAGGATATTAACATGGATTTTGTGGTTGGGTTGCCTAAGACTAGTAAGGGTTTTGATTTTATTTGGGTTGTGGTTGATAGAATGACAAGTCGGCTCATTGCCTATCTGTTAAGACTACTTATGTGCCCAAAGACTGTGGTAGATTATATATTCATAAGTTGGTTTGATTATATGGGTGCCATTGTCTATCATATTGGATTGTGGTTCTTAATTCATCTCTCACTTTTGGAGGTCCTTCCAAAGAGGTCTTGGTACCAAGGTAAAGCTTAGTACGACCTTTCACCCTCAAACGGATGGCCAAGCTGAAAGGACTATCCAAACTCTTGAGGATATGCTTAGAGCTTGTGTTTTAGACTTTAAGGGTAGTTGGGATGTTTGTCTTTTGTTAATTGATTTTTCTTATAATAAGAGCTATATTCTAGTATTGGTATGGCACCGTTTGAGGCCGTTTATGGTAGATGTCGTAGGTCCTCGGTTTGATGGTGTAAGATAAGGGAAATGACATTCTTAGGTCCGGATCTAGTTATGAAGGCTATGGAGAAGGTATGGTTGTCTAGAGAAAGGTTAAAAATATCCCAAAGTCATCAAAAGTCCTATGCATATATGTGGAGAAGGGATCTTGAATTTAAGATTAGTGATTGGGTCTATTTGAAGGTATCACCCATGAAGGGTGTGGTTCATTTTGGTAAGAAGGGTAAATAGAGTCCAAGATTTATTTGGCCTTATAGAGTGTTAAGGAGTATGGTTAAGGTGGCCTATGACTAGAGTTTCCTAGTGAAATGGACTTGGTTAATCTAGTCTTCCATGTGTCTATGTTGACGAATTATGTGGGTGATCCTAGTGCTATTGTGCCTCTTGATGTTGTGGGTGTTGTTGAAGACAATTTGACTTATGAAGAGGTTTCAGTAGAGATATTTCATACATAAGTTAAGAGGATAAGGAACAAGGATGTGGCTTCTGTTAAGGTCTTTTGGAGGAACCAACAAGTGGAAAGTGCTATATGGGAGGCCGTGGCGAATATGCAAAATCAATATCACTATCTCTTCCATTCTATTCAAGGCTAAGGTACTAAGTCTAAGTCCCTTATGTAATTTCAAGTCTTGTATCAGCCCTTATGTCATTTGCATGCATTCACATTTATTTTGACAAGTTCATAGTGATTTTGACACTTATATTGAGTTTTTCTTTTACATGATGTTTAAGTGCATTGTTGCATTCTTGTTGGGGCTAATTTTGTCATGATTATTATTCTTATATATGTTTCTTTGACTCTTAAGGATGAATGTTCCCAAGGAAGAAATATTGAATCGACCCAAAAAGGTGCTCAAAAATATGCCTCAGAGATGCCCATAATTATAAATTCCATATATGTCAAAATATATGTGTGATATTAAAATTTGGACTTCATATTCTTGTTGAGGAGGTGAAATTGAGTGATATATAGGTATAACTAGAATTTTAAAAGACCCGTAGCAAAAATGAATTTAGCCAATTGAGAGGTTAAGGGGCTAATACCTCAATCACCATGGATGGCAGGGTGTGATAATCCATCTTAATGTTGGTTTCTTCTTACATATGTAATATGTTCTATATAAGCATACTTTACTTCACACATCACTCATACATGTTATATTGTTAGTACGCTATCCATTGCTTATGATACTGAATTTTGCCTATGCTACCTATGTCTTGTTGCATTGCATCCTACATACTTAGTACATTCAAACATATTAACGCACAGTCTGTGCCTACATGATGTTACCATGTAGGAACCAGAGCCCCACTTGATCATTATCCTCCAACGATTTCTCTCAAAGCAAGTTGGTGAGTCCTTAACACGGAGGATATATTTCTCTTGATTTATGCTATGCATTGACTCTTCTTATGTTGGAAACTTATGACTATGAGGGTGAGCCCGGAGATTGTCTTGGCCCTGGCTCGTATCTATTTATTAGAGGTTTTGTTGGAACCTTAAGATATGTTGATGCTATATTATTGATATGGTATGTCTCTATGGTATCAAAGATGCCCATTAGCCCTGTATTCCCCTTTTTCTATCTATTATTATTGTATAATTACTTCTGTGACCAACGATGTGTAATGATATGCTAAGAGGCTTATTTGGGATCCCTTTGGGTTCCTCATTCACCGTGTCACGTCTAGGCCCTAAGTCTGGGTTGTGACACCAAGGTTAAATATTAGCAACCACTAGTAGCTCTGGTTGATGAGATTCCACTAGTTTCTACCTTTACTGATAATGTGCAATAGATATATGAGAGAGTTCGAAAGATGAACCTTCCTCAGTTTTCGGGTGTGAAGACTGATTATGCTCATCAGTTCTTGTCCATTTGTAGAGAGATAGAGATATTGTGGGACTAGCAAAGACACGGAGTGGGAGATATGACACTTTACAGCTCTGTAGGGCAGCTAGGGTGTGGTGGAGGACTTATACTTGATTCCTACTAGCTAGATCGTCATACTTCAGGAGGGTACCCTAGACGTGGTCGAACTAAGAGACTATTGATAGTGCCCAAGCAAACCATCTAGCCTCATCACATTTATTCAATTAATATAGCTACTCCATTACCAGAAGACTACAACAATAAAAGATTGGCAATCTAAGTCTCATAAGCATATAAATAAAATAGGCTAGTTTGAAAGAAGCTAGCTTAGCATGGTATCAAAATTAATAACTCGACTCTAGTCTATGAAGCCTCTAAGACTATCAATCTGTGCCAATTATAGAATCTTAACTACCTCAACTCAAGCAATAATAAAGCTAGTATAATATCTAAATCTAATAGCTACATGAAAGAAAAAATAGGATCCTCCAAAGTAAGGGATGCTTACCAACTTAGCTGACGATCAAAGATCCTCATTAATGCACTTATTGACGATTCTAGTACCTACCTCTACATATAAAATTATGCAGTCCAAAGGGGACACCAATAGTATGTAAACTGGCTGGATGAAATGAATAAAGGAAGAATAATAGAGAATAACATCAACTCAAAAGATACTTAATCAAAATTTCAAATGTATAATTAAAGAAAGAAAAAAGAGTAGACAAATGACTCATCAATACCACTCAAACATCATAACTCAACTCAACTTATAGTACTATCAGTGTAAAACCTATTAGGGAGTTTCTCTTATCCAAAAATAATCACTCATACGCCAGAGACGTTGATGTTGCCACAGTAATTCAATACTTGCCAGGTAAAGAATGAATTGGATCCTCAAGGGATCTTGCCTCTAAAGTTCTCTATTGCTTTCCTAGACTTTAACTCAAGAGGGAATGTCAATGAAATACTTTAATCCTTACCTATAATCGACAGCACAGTTAATATATTTGAGTTGGACTTACTCTTACTCATTTTGTTGCCTGATAAACCTCCCAAGACTAATGCTCATAAACTTATCCATCTCAATCAATCATCTCAATTAGTCTCATAGGGACTCTCATCATCTCAATTAGTCTCGTAGGGACTTTAATCATCTCATTAAATCAAACTTAATTGGGCCTTTTGGCCTGTCATCTCATTCATCCCATCTACTCAATTCTCATTTAAGAACTCAATGACTCAGATCATCATTAAGAGGAAGTCAAATTGGCAGATCTCTAGAATTTAATTAAGCTTACTCCTAATCCCAATCAACACTCTCAACTCAAAGCTCTAGACTCCATCCCCATGTTCATTCATGTAGTCTTTTATAAAGTGACAGATAGGGCTTGTAGAATATAACCTATGTAAAAGCACCTAATAGTAAATCAAGCTTAGAATGATCATTTACTCATGAAAATACCTGTAATATACATAATTTATAAGAAAATATTCAAGAAACATGCATGAAGACATGATACTCACAACATATCTATTACCATCTGTGGGGGCACATGGAAGAATAATTCCATGCTTTAATTTAGCATTACATAAATGGTGTAAAGCTTTGATAATCACCCTCTCAAGAACTCTCCTCAATCTCTCGAATTCTCGCTCCTTTTCTCTTCTCTTTAGTCGTAGCCTTTGTTAGAACTTGCAAAAGGAATAATGAATTGGCATTAAAATCCCTTTTGCACTCGAAATGACCTATTTAGACCATGTTTTAAGTTTAGGAGGGGTTGGAAAATGTCTGGAATGCCAAAACCTTTTAATCCCATAGAATATATTGTTACCAAGTCTAAGTGCAACTCCACAACAAGTCCACGTCACGAGCCTGTCTCATACTTTGACTAGAATTACGTTTCGCATCAAAAAGATTATCTTTTGATTTGGTTGCTCTAAAAATCAACCAAGACCATTTTCCAACTCAATTCATTATGTTGATTGCATATTTGACCTCGAATTTGCCATCGGAGTTTAGGAAGACCAGTTATGTGTATATCTCTCCTTTAGGGGTATTTTGATAATTTTACTGGGTGTTACATTGTGTCCCCTTTGGAATCATTCTTCTTTGAATAATGAGTAAAGGTATACACCAAGGCACAAATAACTATCAAGACTCCCCTTAATACTCACTCAATCAATCCAACTCTCGACTCTTCATTAATCTTAAACAATCTCTACACATACACAAAAGTAGACACATCATCAGAGGGATATACGTGTCAATTTATATCAAGATTAAGGAAATTACCTTTAAAATTCTCATCATCAAACATGAAGAGATTCCATTATTTAGCTCTCATCGTTTTCTCTTTTTCCCATATGGCTTCCTCAATGAATCGATTTCTTCACAAGTCTTTGACTAAGGCAATCTATTTGGTTCTAAACATGCAAACATGACGATCAAGGATTTGGAATGGAATCTGTTCATAAGACAAGCTATCCTTTACTCCAATGCCACCAATCGAGATTAACAAGGCAGAATCTCCCAAGTATTTCTGCAATATTGAAACATAGAATACTAGACAAGTCGTGTCTAGCTCTAAAGGTAACTTATATCATAAGTAGCCTTCCCAATTCTCTTCACAATCTTATAAGTACCAAGATAGAGTAGACTCAATTTTTCCTTCTTCCAAAATCTAATGATAACCTTCATGGGTTACACTTTCAGGTATACCAAATCACTCACATCAAACTCTAAGTCTCTTTTCCACATGTCGGTGTAAGATTTCTAGTGACTCTACACGGTCTTCAATCTTTCTTTAGTGACCTTTACCTTCTTATTAACTGAAGGATAAGATCAGGTCCAATTAACTCGCTTTCCAACCTCAGACCTTCCAATTAGTGATCTACATCTTCTAATATACAAAGCCTCATAGGGAGCCATCTGAATGCTTGCATCATAACTATTATTATATAAAAATTCGATCAATGGAAAGTGGTCATCACAATTTCTTTTGAAGTCAAGGACAAAGGATCTCAATATGTCCTTTAATATACGTTCTTATTGGCCATCTCTCAATGGATGAAATGTTATACTCAGATTCACTTTAGTACTCAATCCTTTATGAAAAGATCCTAGAATTGGGAGGTGAATTAAGCTTCTATTTCTGAGATAAAATACAAGGGAACTCCATGCAACCTCAAAATCTCACGGATTTACAACTTGGCTGACTCCTCTACAGTGTTAGTTATTATAACTCCTAGGAAGTGAGCTGATTTGATCATCCTATCAATAATAACCCACATCGAATCATGCTATGGCGGGACATTCCTAGACAGTTAATGAAGTCCATGTTGATAATCTCCAACTTCCATTTAGAAATCTTAAAGTTCTGAGACAATCCACATGGCCTTTGATGCTTAACTTTAACTTGTTGGAATTCGAGCACTTTAAAACAAACACAGCTATATCCCTCTTCATTCAACTACACCAATAGACTTCTCTCAAGTCATGGTATATCTTGGTATAGCTAGGATGAATGGAATATCTACAATGGTGGTCCTCAAGCATGATTTTATCTCAAATAGTATTAACATCTACAATGCACAACCTACTTTATTATATCAAAACTCTATGTTCCCCTTTGGAAAAGACCATCACTTTCTATTTGTGGATAGTTTCTTTCAATTGAAGTATGATAGGACCTTGCTCTTGCTTTTCTTTTACCCTTTACACCAAAGATGAAGCAGACCTATTCTTAACATTGACTCCTCACTCATCATTCCCCTCAAGCTGAAATCCCAATTGGGCTAATCTATGGACTTCCTTAGTTAACTCCTTCTTTCCTTCCTAAACATGGGTCATACTATCCATTAACGACCTGCTAAGAGTGTCAGTAAGAATGTTAGCTTTACCTGAGTGATAGAGAATACTCATGTCATAATCTTTAAGAAACTCTAATCATCTCCTTTACAAAAGGTTGAACTCTTTCTTATTGAAGACATACTGCAGGCTCTTATGGTTAGTGAACACATCCACATGCACTCCATATACATAATTGCTCCAGATTTTAACTGCAAACACCACCGCTGCCAACTCAAGATGACAGGTTGGATATTTCCTCTCATGAACCTGAAGTTGTCTAGAGGCATAAGCTATCAGTTTTCCTCTCTGCATCAAGAAATAACCCAATCCAACTGTAAACGCATCATAATGTACCACAAAATCTTTTGTCCTATCAAGTAAGGTTAAAAATTGGTGCAGTAATTAGTCTTGTTTTTCATCTCTTGGAAACTTTTGTCACATTCATCAGACTATTGAAATTTGTTAATGGTGAGGAATCTATCAAAAAATCTACGGGAATGGCCTACCATCCCCAAGAAGCTTCTTAGATTAGTTGGAGAGGTCGGTTTGGGACAATTCTTAACCACTCTAATCATTTGGATGTCAACTCAAATACCATTAGTTGAAACAATGTGGCCTAGGAAAGCCACTGACTTGTGCCAACACTCGCATTTCAAAAACTTTGTGTACTACTTATGGTCTTTATGTTTTTGGAGGAGAACTTTGAGGTGATTGGCATGTTCCTCCACATCTCTCAAATACACCAAAATATCATTGATTGACCAAAACACAAACATATAACGATATTGTCTGAACACCCTATTCATCAAGTACGTAAAGGTTATAGGTGCATTAGTTAACCCAAAGGACCTGACCAAGAACTTCCAATGGCCATATCTAGTCCTAAAAGCTGTCTTTGGGATATCACTTTCTCTCACTATCAACTGATGGTTACTAGATCTGAGTTTTATCCTTGAGAAGCAAGCGACACCCTAAAGTTGGTCAAACAAATCATCTATCCTTGGGAGAGGATATTTATTCTTTATTGTGACCTTGTTCAATTGCCTATAATTAATTCACATACTGAGAGACCCATCTTTCTTTTGCATGAATAGGAATAGAGCACCCCATGAAGAAACACTTAGAAAGGTAAAACCATTCTCAAACAAATCTCTCAATTGCTCTTTTAACTCTTTTAAATCAGCAGGACATCCAAATTCGATCAACCTATCAGGATGGACTCCAGGCAGATCCTCAGGAAACACTTCAGGAAATTCATTCACAATCAAGACTAACTCTAGTGTAGGAGACTCAACATCAGCAGACTTAACTCATATGAGGTGATTTATACAACCTTTGGAAATTAGCTTTTTGGCCATAAGGTAGGAGATAAACGTTCCCTTAGGTGTAACAGAATCACCTTTCCACCCTAGAATCAGTTCACTTAGGAATAAAAACTTAATGGTTTAAGCACTGCAATCAATGGAGGCATATTAAATGTGAAGCCAATCCATGCCAATGATCGTATAAAAATAAATCATGTTTAACTTAATCAAATCAATAAGAGTATCCATATGATAGATGGACACTGCATAATCTCTTTAGATTCTCTTAGCTTGAGCAGACTCACCAACTGGAGCAGAAACATCAAAGGGTTCAAGAATAGTCTTAGGAGTTCTATCAAAATCTACTAGCCATATAAGGAGTTACAAATAATATATGGTACTAGGATCCATCGAAACATAACAATCAAGAGTAAAGAATTGAATCATACCAATGGGAATTCTCTTGATCTTGGTAACTATCTATGGCATACAAATGGTTTGTAGCTCCACTTGAACCTAAAGTGAACCTTTTAGAGTTCTTCCAGCTCACAGGGGTTGGTGTAGAAGATTGACTCCGATCAGCACACATTGGACGCACTCTCTGAAAGTCAGCTACTTAGCCACACATGAAGCATCCATAAATTCCCTCACAGTATCTACCCAGGTTTATGATGTGGTGGCGTACCCTGTGAACCTTGGGCCATAATAGCCTATTACTACGATCCCTAGGCTCCAAAATTTTTAGACCTCCAACAGTCCTAGTTCTGGACATAGGTGCATTAACATATGATGGTGCTGGTCATGATTGGAATCTATCACCATTTCCATACACCCTATTTCTATCATCATGGTTGGATGTCACAGCCCTCTTATTTCTGAACTCTTCTATGTCATGCTATCTCTTTTTATCAACTATTTATGCATAAGTCATCAACCTACTGATGTCAATAATGCTTACAAGCATAGCTCCCCATCCATCTTTCTTTGGCCATTGTTTAACCCAATAACAGACAACCCAATTTTTCCTCCCATATCAAGAGCATAATGGGATAGCTGGACGAACAGAAGCCCATACTCTTGTATAATCAAAATGTGCTATTTCATATTTAAAAACTCTTGTACCTTGGCCTCCCTCTATTCTCTTGGAAAGAAAAACCCCAAGAATGCTTCCTCAAACACTGCCCAAGTCAGCAATAAGTCTTCCTCTCCTATACCTTTCTTTAATTGATCAAATCATATCCTAGCCACACCTTTGAGCTGGTACGCAGTAAATTCAACTCTATCAGTATTAGCCACATGCATCACCTGAAACACCTTTTGAAGTTGATCAACATAGTTCTTAGGATCCTCATTAGATGTAGACCTTGAGAACTTAGGTGGGTTTATCCTAAAGAATTCACAGACTCTATATGTATCTAGTACATCTTATCACCCCCGTTCCTTACCTTTTAGTAGGTCTTGTGACAGCCTAGGCTAGAGTTTAAATAGCTTGGTGGAGCACAACATTATTATCATCAATTTATGAGGGCATATAGAGATAACTAGATCTATGGGTTTATCATGCCCCTAGGGCTCACGTGGGTTAACATTCTATCTGGTAGGACGCCCTCTTCCTTTGATGGCTCTTCAAGGAGGCATCTATATAACTCTGTAATGTGACGAGCATGAATTAGAAGATAGTATCATAGAGATTTAACTCTATTGCATTAATCATATCATGAAAGAAGTGTAGCCAAACATAATGTCCTATAGCCTTCTTATTGTGGATTTGACGCGGTTCACACCAATAATAAGGGCTCTACTAGACACAGCTTCATAAACTCCTTAGGATACTCAAACCCTATGCTCTAATACCAAGTTTATCACATCTCAGGAGGGTACCCTCTAGCACTCAAACACTATTTCTAGTCCCCAAGTGAACCACTTGGCCTTATTTTAGCACCCCTTATATACTTTCGAATGTATATCTGTATTTGTTGCACAACTTAAAACCCTACATGACTTTGAAAATCCGACTTCATATTATCATTCAAGGGGCAAAATTTATTGGGGAAAGGGTAACGCTGGAATTTTAGAAGCTTTTACTAGACTACTTGTGCGTAGATACAAAAAGGAGAGGATCATTTTTGCTACTTGTAAAGAGTGTGGCAAGAAACATCAAGTAAGGTGTTTGGTGGGAATTCTAGATTGCTTCAAGTGTGATAGTGATAGGATTAAGATGAGATATTGCCCGGTAGCCTCAAAGGAAGGAAGAAGAAAAGTTCAAATTGAAGGTAGGCTTCCATATGCTAAGCCTCGTTGTAGTGGTAGAGTGACTAGCGCTAGGTGCCCAAAATGTGCGAGAAACCATAGTGGCAGATGTAGGAGAAATATGGTTGCATGCTTTGGGTGTGACAAGCTGCGCCATAATATTACTAACTCTCCATTTCTTCAATGAAAAGTAAGGGTTTGGTGTTCAAGTTTCCCCTACGAGTCACGAATGTGGAGTGTACTATATGAGAGATCATGTGGCCATAATGAGTGTACATTTCGAGTGCAGTGCAAAGGATCATGGGTGGGAACATTTTTTGTGTGTTGCAAAGAATTATGGGGATGAACGTCGGTGTTTCCAAACATACCCCTCTAGGGGTCACTAGATTTGGCAAGGTGCTTCACAAGGTATGTTAAAGGTTTTTGATTTTGATGAGTATGCTTTGATAGACCTGGGTGCCACTCTTTCTTTTATTACTCCTTTTGTTTCCAAAAGCTTCATATTAGTCCTGAATTATTGTGTGAGCATTATATGTCTATTCCTGTTGATGCATCCATTATTGCTAAAAGAGTTTATAGAAATTGTCCATGTTCATTTTGCATAAAATCTTGACTTGTAATTTTGTTGAATTAGATATGGTGGATTTTGATGTCATTCTTTGGATAGATTTGCTGCATGATAGTATGCTTCTATTGATTGCAGAACCCATAGGGTTAAATTCTAATTCCCTAATAAGCCCATCCTTGAGTGGAAAAGTTATGGTATGGTTGTCAAGGGTAGATTTATTTCTTATCTAAAAGCCCAATAGTTGATTTATAAGGTTATCTTTATCATCTTATGAGGGTTAGGGATGTTAAGTACAAGGTCCTTCGTATTGAGTCGATCATGTAGTTAATAAGTTTCTTGATGTCTTTGTCGATGAGTTTCTTGGTGTTCCTCCAAAAAGGGAAATCAGTTTTGGTATAAACCTCCTTCTGGATACTAACCCATTTTTATTCCTCCTTGTCGTATGCATTTGGCACAGTTGAAGGAGTTAAACGAGCAATTGACGGATTTATTAAAGAAGGGCTTAACAAGGCCTAGTAAGTCACCTTGGGTGCGCCAGTGTTGTTTGTGAAGAAAAATAATGGTTTTGTTAAAATGTGCATTTATTACTGACAACTTAATAGGATCACCATGAAGAACAAGCACCCTCTACCAAGGATTGATGACCTTTTTTATCAACTACAAGGGGCTAGTGAGTTCTCTAAGATTGATCTTCATTTCGGATATCACCTACTGAAAGTGAGGGAGTGTGACATCCTTAAGATGAACTTCTGAACTAGGTATGGGCACTTTGAGTTTGTTTTTATGTCCTTTGGGTTAATTAATACACCTTCTATATTTATTGATCTTATTAATAGGGTTTTTATGCCCTACCTTGATTTGTTTGTGGTTGATTTTATTGATGATATCTTGATTTATTCTCATAGAAAGGAGGAGTATGTGGATCACTTGAGGGTGGTATTACAAATCTTGAGGGAGGAGAGGTTGTACACAAAATATGAAAAATGTGAGTTTTTTTTTAAAGAGGTATCCTGTGGTGTCAGGTGATGGCATTAAGGTAGATCTTAAGAAGACGAAGTTGATTAGAAATTTTCATAGATGTTTAACTCCATCGGACATTAGAAGTTTCTTGGATTTGGTGGGTTATTACCAGAAGTTCGTAAATATTTTCTCTTCTATTACTTCTCCCATGACTAAATCAACACAAAAAAGGCAAATTTTGCGTGGACCAATTAGTGTAAAAAGAATTTCTAATCTTTGAAAGATATACTTGTCACTACACCTATCTTCTCCCTACCGGAAGGGTTGGAAGGGTTTGTTGTGTATTGTGATGCCCCAAGAATCAATTTGTCGTGTGTTTTGATGCAAAGCTATAAAGTGATAGTATATGCTTCTAGATAACTTAAGCTGCATGAGAATAACTATCCCACCATGATATTTAATTGGTGGTCGTAGTATTTACTTTGAAAATTTGGCATGATTAGTCGTACAGGGTTGATGTGGATGTATTTACCAATCATAAGAGTCTCCAATATATGTTTACTCAAAAGATCTTATCTTGAGACAAAGAAGCTAGTTAGAGCTCCTTAAGTATTATGATATGAGTGCGCATTATCACCTTTGAATAGCTAATTTTGTGGGCGATGATCTATGTAGGGTGTCTATGTATAATATAGCTTATTTTGATGATGATGACAAAGAGGTAGCTATAGAGGTCCATTGGTTAGGTAGATTGCGGATTTCGTTGGATGCACTTGATAATGATGGCGTAGTGGTTGTTGATGGTTATAAATCTTCATTTATTGAGGAGGTAAAGGAAAAACAAGATCTTGACCCTACCTTGCTAGAATTTAAGGCCTTGGTGAGAAGTGGTAAAGTAGAGATTTTCTCCCAAGGGGGAGATGGTGGCCTTAGCTACCAAGGCAGGTTGTGTGTGCCAAATGTGGGTGTTTTGAAAGAATTGATCTTGAAGGAATCTCATAATTCTTCCTATTCTATTCACCTTGGTTACACAAATATGTATAGAGATTCGAGAGAGGTGTATCAGAGAGATCTCGAGTTTAAGGTTGGTGATGAGGTTTATTTTAGAGTCTCATCTATGAACGGTGTTGTCCGAATTGGAAAGAAGGGTAAATTGAACCCAAGGTTTGTGGGTCCTTATAGAGTGGTGAGGAGGATTGGTAAGGTGGCCTATGAGTTTGAATTGCCCATTGGTATGAATATTGTTCATCCAGTCTTCCATATATCTATGTTGAGAATGTGTGTAGGTGACTTAAGTGCTACTGTACCTTTGGATGTTGTAGAAGATAATTTGACCTATGCGAAGGTCTCGGTGGAGATTTTGGATAGGCAAGTGAAGAGGTTGAGCAATAAGGATCTATCATCCATTAAGGTCATTTAGAGGAACCAATAAGTTGAAAGTCCCACATGGGAAGCTGAGGCGTACATAAGAAAGCGATATCCATATCTCTTCCACTCTACTCAAGCCAGAGGTACTAGTTTAAGTTTCCCTATACGAATTCAAGTCCTAAGTTTCAACCCTCATATCATATTGCATGTATTTATGTTTCTGGTAACAAGTTTATAATGATTTTGATATTTTTTGTGAGATCTTTTAAAATGATGTTTTAAATGTAATTGTTGCATTCATGTCGGGCTAAAATCATCGTGTTCACTTCTCTTATGTACATTTGTTTAATATTTTTTTTGATGAATGTTCTCAAGGGGGAGATATTGAAATACCCATGAAATGCTTGAAAATATGCCTTGAAAAGACCCATAATCGTAATTTCCATATATCTTCAAATTTATGTGTGATTTCAAAAATTCAACTTCATATTTAAGTTTAAGGAGGAAAATCGAGTGCGAAATGGGTATAACGCCGATTTTAGAGAACTGGTAGAGAAAAATGATTTTCACCAAATTTTTTATTCCAGTAGGCATCAACGATATCTCTGTGATGCAGACCCATCATGGGGGTGTGTTTCCACTTCCTTAATCTTCCTTGTTCAGCCTAATACATTGGGATCTTGGCCCCAATCCCACGTACCCATCAAAGCACCTTAATACTGAATATCAAGAAGTCTATTCAAGCTTCAGATTTCTTTCAAGTCTACATCAAGAAAACCAATGTTTGATGTATGTGGGTTTCATCCATTATGTCCTTTCACCCATGCATCCCAATATTCTATTTTATGAAAAATGCAAATTTTCAAGTTGTATTATATGATGGTATCTATTATTATGGATTTTGATTATAAATTAGGTTGGGGTTTTACGAATGATTATTGATTATGAATGTTTAACTATTCCAAGCTTATACTATGAAATGGTTTTACCTATTGAGACTATAGATGTTTTGAGCTATGAAACTATGGTCTATTATGAGATTCGATGATGGATTTCAAGGTATCTTGCATGAGGGTTTTACTATGTGTTGGTGAGGTGATTTACATTGAGTTTTCTCATATTATTTCACTCTTAAATTGCATGATTTTGGACTAGCATTACACACCCGCCAAGTGCTTGATAAAATATCTTAAAAAGAATTCTTGAGTTATTGATGATCTATTCCTTGGTTTACAAGTCATGTTATATTACAGTAATTAAGGGATTGTGAGTAGGCCTTGACTTTATGAAAAGTATCTATAGTGTTGTGAGTTGTCCACAACTTATTTGGGGTTGGAATGCCCAATGACTTTTTTCAGGGGGTGTCAAGCCTCAACCACCTTGTCGAGGAGTGGCATGCCCTAGTACCTAGTTGAGGGGTATGTACCTAAACCACCTTTTCGGGGATGGCATGCTCAACTACCTTGTTAAGGGGTATGTATGTCAATCACCTTTTTAGGGTTGGCATGCTCTACTACCTTGTTGAGGGCTATGTACGTCAATCACCTTCCAAGGGGTGACATTCCTTGGACCCCAAGTAATAGCTTATTTGGTCTAAGATTATGGTTTCTTTCTACACATGTAATCTACATTTGCAACTTTTTTATTTATAAACATGTTTTACCTCAAGCATTGATCAAGGATGCCATGTTGATATTATACTTATGCCTTGCTTACGATTATGCCTTTTGACTATGTTGCCTAGGATTTGTTGTATTGTATCTTACATACATAGTACATTCAAATGTACTAATACATACTCTATGCCTACAAAATATTACTATGTTAGAACCAGAGCACCTCTCAATCATCCTCCACGTGGCTAGTTCGGTACTTTGGAGATATGTTTTGGTGAGTCCTTAAGTCAAAAAATGCGATTTGTGTTACTCTTGCCTTTTGTTAAATTTCCTTATGTTGAACACTTGATACTATGAGGGTGAGCCTAGAAAGTGTCTTGGTCACTACACTAATCTATGTTTAAAGGTGTTGTTAGAACAAATGATATACTTATGCTTGGAGTTTGGACTCTTTTATGCTTTATAAATATCAAGGCTTCCCTTAGTCACGTTTTTCTTTATTTATGTCTCTTGTTGTTGATATTTTTCTTTCTCGACCAAGGATGTGTGATTGACATGCTAAGAGTCTTGTTTAGGGTTCCTTCGGGTTCCCCTTCTCCATGTCACATCTAGGCTCTAGACTTAGTTCGTAACACATGTTAAAGCAAGGGTTAATGTATGAATGTTATCTACTTTTATCTTCACGGTAGGCAAACTATTAAAGGTCAAGCATGTTGATGAGCTACTTAAGTCATGTTATCATATCTCTTACAAGTCAATCATGTTATTATTAATATAGGATTATTTAAAGTATTCCATAGGATTTGACTTAGCACCAATTCAGGATTAAGTGTTAGGATCCAAGCCTAGGGCCTAGACATGACATGGCAAATGGGGAACCTAAAGGAACCTCAAGAAAGCTACTTAGAATATCGCTACACATCCTTGGTCATGGAAGAAAAGCAAACAACATCAAGAGAGTACAATTGAAGATGAAGACTAGGAGAAATATATAAAAGCATAGATCATAAAGACTCAAGGCTTAAGAAAATATATCATTTGTCCAACAACACCTCTACTATAGCATTGGTGGGGGCCAAGGAACTTCCTCGGCTCACCCTTTAGTGTCACAACCCAAGACTAGGTCCTAGACGTGAACGACTAATGGGAACCCAAAGTAACCCCAAAAAAGCCTCAGAGCACATTCATTACACATCCTTGGTTGTGGAATTAATGTAACATTACATAAGAAACAAAAACAAGGGGAATTGGGACTACGGAAAAGAGATTAATACTTAAGTAACATGTAAAAGTTTAGAAATAAAGGTACTAAAGGGAAAAGCTTGCATAAAATCATAATCAAGAGAAAAAGAGTCAAGGCTCAAATCATAGATACATAGGATGTCCAACAACACAACAACTACATAGATAGGAGTGGGGGCCAAGACAAGCAACCGGGCTAACCCTCGTAGTCAAAATTTTACGTAACAATAGTGTATGAATACATAATAAAACAAACATATACTATTGTTCCCTTAATTTAGGACTCACCAACTAGCTTGACTAGCAACGATCTAGCCACATGGAGGAGGAGGAGGATCAACTTGGGCACTGGTTCCTACATGGTGATAACATGTAGAAAGAGTCTGCATTAGTATATTTGAATGTAGTAAGTATGTATATGCAATGCAACAAGAGATATGTATCATAATCTAAATGCATAACAATGGGTAATACGCATAATACAACAGTATGGTATGAATGATCAATGCATAAGTCAAACATGCTTAAGTAACTAATGCTCATCTAGGATATCATATCTGTAGAAGAGACCAAGCTAGATTTTCAAAGTACAAACCCCTTGGTAGATTAGTGATGATATCACCCATCAGCCTGGTGTGAGCTACAAACCCCTCATCAAGGTTAGTGATAATTACACCTATCAACCTTGTGTGTCAGGTACAAACCTCTCATCTAGTTTAGTGGCAATCTTACCTACCACCGTGGTGTTTGAGATACTAACCCTTCAACTAGGTTATCCGGGCTCTTAGTCTCCTTAGACCGAGCATAGTCCAATTTAATAATTTATATAGATTATATCATATGCTCAAGCTCATTTCATCATCATAACATCAATCATATCATATCTCATGCTTTAGACCTTCAATTCATCAAGAAACCAGGTTCGGACATTAGATCAAACACTTGGTAGGTGTGTAACGGGGGTACAAGACCATGCAATTTAGAGATGAATCATGCAATAAAATCTATTGTAAAACCACCAGTCAACACCTTACAATACTCTCAAGTAATATACATCAAAATCCCTCATGAAATCTTACATTAGATCAAAGATTTATAGCTCAAAACATAGCAAAACTTCACAAATTTACATAACTTTAACATAGTTGATAGACATGTTCATACTAGTAAACCCATTAGTAAAATCAACTTTAAATCATGCACGTCAAGTAAAAAGGCGATTAGAAAACTATGGATGGAAGGACCCAATCGCTAAAACCTACATACCTTAGGTGAAATAATGTTAAGTATAGGTGTTTTCTCGTGTGGGAAGGCTTAGGCCCAAGACTTAAATGTATTTGACCTAGAATTAAAAAATGGACAGAAAATACACTAGGGTGTGTCGCTCCCCAAACCAGGATCAACATTATTTTCGTCAAACTTTGAAATTTCAAAATTTTCTATGGTTTCTTTAAAATTAGGGTTAGACCCATTCCCTCCAAAATTTGATCACCTGATCAAGAATATGAAGCCAGAATTTTGATATCATGCACGAATTTTGAGATATACGAAAATTTCAATTCTAGGCACTTTCGAGGCACATTTTTCGGACACTTTTTGGCGTTGTTTCAATATCTAACCCTTGGAAACATTCGTCCTTGAATGCCAAAGAAATATATATGGGAGACATATACATGATAACTTCAGCCCACCTAAGGATGCAAATGCACTTACACATCATTTTCAAAATCCTATCATAAATGTAAAATCATCATGAACCCTTCAATATAAACATGAATGCAAATGCAAATGACTTAGGGGATGACACATAAGACTTGGCATCATAAAAGGACATGATGCGTTATCATAAGCTTGAATAGAGTGAAATAGGTACAAATATTTCTCCTCGATGCCCATTCCGGCTCCTTGAGAGATACTGTTTATTTGACAATTCTCCATATGGGCCTTAAGAAACACTATGCCCTCATCAATCAACTTCCCCAGTCATCCATCTAATACCTCTACTAGGACATCCTTCTAGGCCAACTTATCCTCAACCTCACCCACAACTTCAAAGATTTCCATAGCACTAGCTTCACTAACACATTCCCTTAACCTAGAAGCATGACAAACAATATAAACTATACCCCTACCATAGGCAATTCCCAAACTTAGGCAATGTTACCAACCTCCCTCTACACTCTACAAGGACTCACAATCCTCAACTCATTTATCAACCTTAAATACACCTAACCCACTTGGTATCATAACCACTATCTCCAAATTGGGAGACAACTTCTGCTCTATCATCTTCATACGAAAAACTTCAAACAATAATAAGGCGGAATCAAGGTATTGCCAAATCTAGACCTCTTAACCCAAAAAGATTTGGAACCATCAAGAATGCTACACCACCATGCTCAACTTCCCTCAACCTAACTTCCAATCTAACTAATTAATGGACCCCATTAGTCCCCTCTTTGCGACCATCAACAACAGATGTTATTCTACCTTTTGCATCGACCACAATATTTGCCTTATTAGGGAAAAATAATGCACACTCATTCATAATCCTTAAGGAATTCTCACCACCTTCTTTCTATATATAATCCACGTATATCCTATTTAGCAAACAACCTCGCATCCTCCAAGACTTGCAACACTACCCCCAAATGATTATCAACCTCTAAGATAATCAATACCTCATCACTAGAGACCATAACAAATATATCAAGGTAGGGTTTTAAGACCTTTCGCAATAAACCCATAAATACAACCGGTGCATAAGTCAACCAAACAACTCCATCAATACTAATAATTCTCACTCCTAGTTTGAAAAGTAACTTAGGGATATCACCTACCCTCATCCTCACTTGGGGACAAAACTTGAACCTCAAATCAACCTTAGAGAAGTGACTAACTCATTACAATTGACCAAATAGATCAACCATCTTTACCCATCATATTATAACCTTATGGGTCCCATAATTATCGAAAGAATGCTATGTAAATAGTGAAACAACCTCAACACCTCCAACATATCAAGCTAGGGTCAAACAAGATCATAAGATAAGATTCTATGCAACAAGAACATGGGGTAACCCATATAGACCCCTACTAGCCCCCGTAGACTCATGCAACCATCCGGGATACACATATGCATCTTACTAGGACAAATGAATAACATAAAATATAGCAACTCCTGAACCTATCAACTCACCTAACCCAAAATAACGGTCACAACATTAACCTTACTTGGTGTCAACTAAGTTATAGGAGGAGCAATAGAAGAGAACGTACTCACAAGCTCCAATAATAGCCCACTAAAGAAAAGAAGATCCTAATACCCAAGGAAGTCAAGGACTAGGCTAATCTCTAATCACCTTCATCTTACTAGGGTCCACCTTAATACCATCATCCAGCATCACACGACCTACGAAAGCAACCTCTTACAACCAAAATCGCCAAATAAGCATCTAACCTTCTTCCTTAAACTTTGTAGTACTACCCTAAAAAACTCACACGCACTACCTCACTAGGGAACACAAACCATCATATCATCAGCAAAAACACCATAACCCTAATAGAGTTTGGACTAAAGATCTTAATCATGAGACTTATCGTCATATCCGGTGTACTAGTCAAACCAAAATACACTATGCCAATTTCAAAATATCGAGAAGGGATATTCTAGGCCTCATCTACCACCACCAATAATTGTATAAATAAAATAACTTAAGTTCAACAACACCAATTCTCACAATATGATAAATGCAACCCCTTATTGATCAATTGTACCTTAAGACAAGCAATGGACCTACCCTCCTCCTTCGTAATCACTTGAACACCACATCATGACTCTTTCACTCAAGGATGGGTTCATTAGGAATGGGGATCTAATTGTATAGGTACTACCATCCACAAAGAGACAACATGTAAGCACCAAGTTCTACCACAAGTATGATATCAAAATCCACCCCACTAACTTTAACAAGTCATAAAGCAAGACCTAATGCAATACAAACATGGATCAATACCTATGTACCCTCTAACAATAAGATACTCAAAAAAAGGATAAAAACAAAAGGTCCACATACCAACTTGGGCACACAAGAAGCCCCACTAGCAACCAAAAATAATGGAGAAGAAATAGTGGCACTTTGGGCCATCAATGCAAGCACATCAAAGCCAAAAGAAAATTTCAATATACCGATGGCAACATCGGGTGCGTCATCCCCTCCTTGAGCCTCTTGATCAATGTCACAACCTTTACTCTTGTATCAACCATGTTAGCAATCTATAATTTTCTATGCTATCTTTCCATACCCAAAGCATACACTTGTGTTCTTCAAACATGGGCCACCATGGTCTATCCTACACGTACAACACTTGGGATTAGTTGTCTCCCTTATTACCTCCTTTTCTCTTATTGCATTTACAAGGTAATCCTTAACCTTATGACCTATCTCCCCATAACCATAAGAAGATTTAGTAGCTCTCAAGCATGGGCTATCATGGCCTATACGACATTTTGGGCACCTAGCATGAGGTACCACATTACCACTACCTTTATACTTGGGACTTTAGAACTTGACCACATTACGGGTTCTCTTGGCTTCACTACCTCCCCTCTCACCAACAGAAGTCTTGTGAGTACTCACTTAATGATCAAGGTGACTCACTAATTTTGTTGCCGCTTTGGTCACTTTACATAGAGCATTGTAAATCTTTGCATTCATTATAGCACCGTCCAGGGTAACTTGAGACATATCTTGAAATGTAATGGTTAGGGATTAGCAATAAGCCAGATAAGATCTAACTCTGTCGCACAACGTAGATCATGAAGAAGTGAAACATTTTCTAAAATGTCTCATCGCCTCCTATTCATAGTTGTAGTGCATAACAAAACCATGAATAAGACTCTAATTGATGTAGTGTGTTAGACTCTGAGGATTTATCACCCAAGTGCTTTGATACCATCTTTTTCATGACCCAAGCCTATGGCCTAGAAGTGACCGACAAATGGAGACCCAAAGGAAACCAAAACAAGTCTTATAGCACACATCCTTGGTCGTGAAACCAATGTACAACAATATAATAAACATAAACAAGGGGAATTGGGACTAAGCGAGAGAGAATAATACTTAAGTAACATGCAAAAGTTTAGAAGGGAAGGGACTAAGGGGAAAATCTTACATAACATCATAATAAAGAAACAAAAGAGTTAAGGCTCATATCATAGTTGTATAACATGTCCAATAACACCTCTACTACATAAATAAGAGTGGTGGCCAAGACAAGTAACCAGGCTCACTCCAGTAGTCAAATAGGATGTAAAATAAAGTGTCTCAATACATAATGAGAGAAATATAGACTAGAGTCCAGAGAGTGGAGGATTCACCAACTAGCTTGAGTAGGACCAATCTTGCCACATGGAGGATGATGATGATCAACTTGGCATCAGTTCTTACATAGTCATATCATGTAGGCAAGAGTATGCATTTATAAATTTTAATGGACTAAGTATGTAGGATGCAATGCAACAAAACATAGGTATCATAATCAAAATGCATAACAATAGGCAATGAGCATAATATAACAATATGGCATGGATAATAAATGCATATGTAAAACATGCTTAAGTAACTCATGTTCATATAGGATATCATATATGTAGAGGATACCAAGCTAGATTTCCAAAATACAAACCCCTTGGTAGGTTAGTGATGTTGTGTAAGGTACAAACCCCTTATCAAGGTTAGTGATAATTATACCTATCACTGTTGTATGTGAGGTACAAACCCCTCTTCAAGGTTAGTGATAATTGCACTTATCACCCTTGTTTGTGAGCTATAAACCCTTAATCAAGATTAGTGGCAATCTCACCTACCACCCTGGTGTTTGAGATACTAACCTCTCAACTAGGTTATCTTCGCTCTTAGTCCCCTTGGACCGAGCATTGTCTAATGCAATACTTTATATATATTATATTATATGCACAAGCTCTTATCATCATCATAACATCAATGATATCATATCTCATGCTTTGGAACTTTAATTCATCAAGTAACCACATTCGGACATTTTATGAAATACTTGACAGGTGTGTAATGGGGGTAAAAGACCATGCAATTTAGAGATGACATCATGCAAGAAAATGCATTGTAAAACCACCAATAAACACCTTGTAAGATCCTTAAGAAATATACATCAAAACCCCTCTTCAAATTTTACATTAGATACATGATTTGTACCTCAAAACGTAGCAAAGCAGTCATAACTTTACATCTTTAAAATAGTTCATAGACATGTTCATACTAGTAAACCCATTAGTAAAATCAATAATAAGTCAACAAAATTTGGTAAAAAAGAGATTAGGGGACCATGGGTAGAATGACCCAATGGCTAAAACCTACATACCTTAACTTTGAAGAAACTCTTGGTGTGAAGATTGGAGATGGAGACTTGAAGCTTGAAGGAGAACATCGAAATTTGGATGAGGGTTTGAGTCTTGAATCTTGACAGAAATATAGGACTAAGGGTTGGAGTAAGTATTGGGGAAATGTTTTAGGTTATATGAGGGTAAAATAATACTAAGCAAAGGTATTTTCTTATCTGGGAAGGCTTAGGCCCAAGACATAAAAGTCTTGGACTGAGAATTAAAAACACGACAGAAAATACACTAGGGCTCGAAAACTAATTCGTCAAACGTTGAAATTTTGAAATTCGTTACGGTTTCTCTAAAATTGGAGTTAGATGCCTTCCCCCTAAATTTGACCCTTTGAAAAAGAATATGAAGTCCGATATTTTATGTCACACATTAATTTTGAGATATATGGAAATTATGATTTTGGACACTTCTGAGGCACATTTTCGGACAATTTTTGGGGTCATTTTATTTTGTATTAAAGTATTTCACATTAGGTAATAACAAAAGTTAGAGAGAGTAAGGCTAATGTCCCTGAACTTGAGGAGTAACCACAAGCTGATCTTCAAATGTCAAAACTAGCCGTAAGTAGGATGACAATAAGGAGCTCCAGTTCATACACAGTAACATAATGTATGCATAAAGTATGTGTTAATATGTTTGAATATACTAAATATACCAGTTGCAATTCAACAAGAGATAAGTAATATAATCAAAATGCATAAGCATAGGCAATGAGTAACATATAACAATATGGCATGCATGGAAGATACTTGAAGTAAATCATTCTTACAAAGAACATAATACATGTGTAAGAAGAGACTATCATGATAGAAATCATAGTCTATTGAGCTACCAATCCCTCAATTGGTTGGTGTATCATCTCGCCCTACCACCCCTGGTAATTGAGGTACCAACCCCTTAATTGGTTTGTTTAGCATCTCACCCTACCACTCATGGTGATTGAGAAACCAACCCTTCAATATTGTTATCAAGTTACAAACCCCTCGACATTGTTATCCGGCTCACAACCCCCCCGAGTAGGTCTGGCCAGTTTCTAACATGATATAGGAGAATATCATATACATACATTCATTTCATCATCATAAAGTCACTCAATGCATAGAAATATGCATTGCACCTTCAATTTCTCAAGAAATCATAACCAGACATTTTATCAAACACTTGGTGGGTGTGTAGTGTAAGTGTAAAATCATGTAATTTAGGGATGAAATCATGCAATAAAAGTCAATGTAAACCCATCCATCAATTGTTGATAACACCTTAATATACATCAAAACCATTCATGAAATCCCATATTGGATCTTAGATACATAGCTCAAAACATGCTAAAACAGTCACAATTTCATGAAACCCCAACACAGTTCTTAGTCTAATTCGAAATAAACAAGACCCATAAGTCAATCAACTTGAAATCATGCAATTTAGGTAAAACAAAAAGCTTGGGCTTTGTGGATGAAAGGAAACCATGAATGAAAACCACATACCTTAGATCTTGAATTTCTTGGAATTGAGTTGGGAAAGAATGGAAGCTGGGAACTGGGTCTTGGAATCCAAAACTTGTTCTTGGGTTTCCTTGAATTTGTATCAGGGCATTGGTGGAGGCTCTTGACAGAATTTGAGACTGTATTTGAGAGGAGAGTTATGAATTTGATCCTTTGGAATAGGTTTTAGGTCTTTTAGGGATGTTAATATAGCATTGAAAGTCGAACAAGGTCATTAGAGTAATTGAAATGGATTGATAGAAAAATTTGCAAAGTGTTGCCTTATTGGAGGATTGACTAGTCATGTGGCACTCCACGGGTTATGTGGAGTGCCTGTGAGATAAGACTTAGCCTCAAAATTTCAATTGGACCCTTTGGGAAAAAGTTAGCATCAATGTCACTTTAATGGGCCACTTCACAGGCCGTGTGGTGCTTCACCGTCCATGTAGTGATGTATTGCATCACACTTAGACATGAAAAGGTGGCTAGGCCACTCCATGCCCCAGTCCTATAAGTCGTCTACCCATCCATGACATGTCAAAGGTTCCTATGGCACAACCACACTTATCCAAAATTCCTCCTATGCCCATCAAGCCTCCCTTGAACACACCTTACGACTATCGACACAATCAGTGGCAAGCCACATGCCCGTGCCACCTTCTATTGGCCAAGCATGCTAATTTCTAGCATTATATGACCTAAACGGCCCATCAAAGGCCATACTAGCCGTATAAGGCCTCGTATGACTTCACTACACGGGAGGATCTCACGGAAATGGTCATAACTACTTCATCCAAATACAAAATGAGGTGACACCAAGTGTTTTGGAAAGCAAACCCAATGGAAATTCATTTGACATGCTATTGGCTATCAGTTCTAAGTATGCTAAAAGTTATGCTAGTTTAAAGTTGACCCTTTCACGAATCAACAAACAAAACTTAACTTACAGGGAAGTCTTGAACTCGTTTAAGTACTAAAAGTATCCCATAAACCTAATACAGCCCAACCAAACCAAATGAGGCTTGAAACATGGCTATATAAGAGCATGGATTTATCGAGTATCACATTAAGATAGGGGCTCGACTCAATGGGTCTTTATATAAAGTCTTAATCTCTAAATTATGTGCTACCATAGCATTATACATGATCTCTCTTATGGCTGTCTACTGGATCCATCTAGTTATGCCACACCTAGTAAAGGGGGTGACATGCCTTGATTACCTTGATGAGAGAGTGATATTTCTTGGATTATTCATTATGTGGCTACCATGGCAGGTAGACCACACCTTGACGAGTGGGTAATATGCCTAGATCTCCTTTTCAAGAAAGTGATATGCCTTGATCACCTTTCTAAGGGGGTTAAATTCCTTCGATTCAAAGTAGTAGCTCACTTGTTCTATGTCTGTTAACATTTTTTCCCGCACATGTATTATGTACTATGTAAGTTGAATATCTTACAATTATATTTTATTATGAGCATTAATCATGCATGGCATATTGAGAATATATATCTATTGCTTATGATTACGCATTTTGACTATATTGGCTTATGTAATACTCTATTGCGTACCACATACTTAGTACATTCAAATGTACTAACACATACTCTATGGTTACATGATTTTACCATGTGGGGAATGGAGCTCCATTTAATTATCCTCCACATGGCTAGTTTGGTACTTCGGAGTTAAGTATTGGTGAGTCCTCAAGTCCAAGTACACTATCTACATTACTCTTGCTATTTTGGGATTTCTTCTGTTGAACACTTTTTATTATGAGTGTAAGCCTAGAAAGTGTCTTGGCCCCCACCCTATTCCATGTTAGAGGTGTTATTGTTGAATATTATGATGTATTTTTTCTATGAACTTGACTCTTTTATACTTTTATGAATATCAAGATTTCCCTTAGTCCTGCTTCCCTTTCGGTTATATCTCTTCTTGTTCCTTAAATTGCTTCTGTGACCAAAGATGTATGATTGATATGGTAAGAGGCTTGTTTGGGGTCCCTTTGGGTTCCCATTTGTCGTGTCACGTCTAGGCCCTAGTATTTGGTTATTACAAATATGGTATCAGAGCACTAGATTGTTAATAGTCCTCGAAAATCCAATACAACACATTGAGTAGAGTCTTATTCATGGTTGTGAAGCACGCCACAACTACGAATGGGAGGCTATGAGGCATTTTAGGAAATACTTTACTTCTTTATGGTCTGTATCGTGCTTTAGCTGTAACTATAAGGATTTTTCCTCTAATGAATGATCTTCTATCTTTTTCGATCACGTCGATTCCAAAGGGAATACTAAGAAGAGACCGTACTCTTGAGGAGCAACTGACCCCTCCCTGAAACGATCCCAAAAAGTGCCTAGTCATGTTGCCTCAGAAGTGGTCGAAATTGTAATTTCCATTTATCCCAAAATTCTTGCATGCTATCGAAAATCTAACTTCATGTTCTTGATCAGGGGCAAAATAAAGTGTGAAGTTAGTCTAACTCCGATTTTAGAGCAAATGAATCACAATTTCATTTTCCCAAAAATTCAATATCTAGAATGAGTCTGCGCCCCTGGGGCAATGCAGCTAGGGTACAAACAAGTGTTATTTTTGCCCAAATATTTTAGTTCGGTACAAAACTTTTTGGTCTTGGGCCTAGGTTTTCCTATGCATGAAAATACCTATACTTAACCTTATTTTACCTTCATTTCATACAAGAAATTCGTCAATACTCTCTCAAACACTTAGACAAATATTTCACCTTATAATTTAAGTCCCAAAACACATCTGTATCTTAAGGATTTCATAAAAGCTTCCAGTCACCATTTGCAATCTTCATTAAGGATTCTCCAAAGTCAAGGTATGTGGGTTTCAACTATTGGATTCTTTTACTCATGGTACCCAAGCTTCCTTTTTGTCTAAATTAAATGTTTCTAAGTTGATTTTACTTATACGTCTTCTGTTATGAATTTAACTGTGAACTATGTTTAGGTTTTGTTAAAGTGTGACAATTTATGCATGTTTGAGCTATGAGTCTTAGACCTATCTTGAGATTCAATGAAGGGTTTTGATGTATATTGCATGAGAGTATTAACAAGGGTTGGTGGGTGGTTTTACATTGAAATTACTTGCATGATTTTACTCTTGAATTGCCCAGCCACCAAGTATTTGATAAAATGTCCAGTTAATGTATCTTGATTTGTTGAAGGCCTAATACTTGGCATATGAGTTAAGTAACTTTATGATAATGAAAGGGTGAAATGAGTGTGTTGATTTCATGAGATGTATCTATTATGTTATGAGTTCACCATAGCCAATTGAGGAGTAATACCTCAATCACCATCGATGGGGGTGGTAATCCATCAACCAATTAAGCGGTTGGAACCTCAATCATCTAGGATGGGGGTAGTAAACCATCAACCAATTGATTGTTTGGTACCTCATTCATCTCATATGGGGGTGATAAGCCATCAACCAATTGAGGGGTTGGTACCTCAATCACCTTGGATAGGGGTGGTAAGCTGTCAACCAATTAAGGGGTTGGTCCCTCAATCACTTCTGATGGAGGGTGGTCGTGTCCATTAACAGATTGATTGGTTGGTACCCCAATCACTTCTAAGGGATGGTCTATCTTAGGTTCCAAGTACTATTTTGCTTGGTCTATGATTATGGTCTACTCCTACACATGTAATATTATATATATAAGCATGTTCACTCCAAGTATCCTTCAAGCATGCCATATTGTTATATGTTCACTTATTGCCTAATTATACATTTTGACTATGTTTCTTATCTATTGTTGCATTGCATCCTACATAATTAGTACATCAAAATGTACTAGCACATACTCTATGCCTACATGATGTTACTATGTGAGAAACGGAGCCCCACTTGGTCATCCTCCTACTCCACGTGGCTAGTGTGATATCTCTCAAGGAAATACTTCTCTTGATTTATGCTATGTATATATTCACTTTTCTTTATTGTATTCTTTGATTATAAGGGTGAGCCCGGTTACTTGTCTTGGCCCTCGCTAAGTTCTATGTTTAGAGGTGTTGTTAGACAAGTTATCTAATGATGCTAGGAGCCTTGACTGTCTTTTAATCTATGATATTTTATGATATTAAAGATTTCTCTTAGCCTCGTATTCCCTTTTTACTATCTCTTATTATTGTTTTATTGCTATCTAAAATAAGGATATGTAATGATATGTTAAAAGGCTTGATTGGGGTCCTTTTGGGTTCACATTCACGGTGTCACATCTAGGCCCTAGGTTTGGGTCATGACAATCATGCTCCTCAAGCTTCTCAAGAAGGAGGGTTAGCCAAAAAAGAGTTTCGAGATGCTATCACAATGTTGGCATATGTTGTGTATGACCAACAAAATGAACCAAGGGGCCCAAACCCCTCATGCTCTCACTTTGGTCTCCTGGGTAAGGGATTTCACAAGAATGAACCCACCAGAGTTCCATAGATCCAAGCCGAAAAAGGATCACTAGAATTTCATTAGTGATGTGTATAAAGTGATATTCATCATAAGGGTAATTCGGTAATATAAAGTGGAGTTAGAGACTTACTGACGAAAGGTGTGGCCCCAATTTAGTTTACCTATTGGAAATTGGAGAGGAGAGATGATGAAACTATTCCTTGGGAGGATTTCAAAGCCATATTCCTCAACTGATTCTTTTCTATCGAGCTAAGGAAGGCTAAGATGATCGAATTTATAAACCTTAAGCAAGGTTCCATGAGTGAGGGAGTATGCCCTAAAGTTCAATAAGCCCTCCAAGTATGCTCCACAATTGGTTGCCGAACATAGATCAAGGATGAACAAATTTGTGTTTGGAGTATCCTACTTGGTTAAGAGGAGTGTTGTACAACCATATTAGTGGGTGATATGGATTTTTCCCATCTCATGACATATGCTAAGCAACTGGTGGGGGAAAACATTAGAAAAAGAAGAAGTGTTGAGTCCAAGAAGCCTTATTTTGAAGGTGGTTTCCAAGGTTCCAAGGGTGTTCAATTTTCTCAAGACCATATGATTCAAGGCCAAAGGTATTACAATGCTCCTAATAAGAGATTTGGTAATGATAATCCAACATTCCAAGGTGGTCATGGGTTATCTAATATAATGTGCCAAAGATGTGGTAGAAACAATAATGACCCATGTTTGAGAAACTATAATCCTTTCTATGGTTGTGGTGAAGTGGGTGATAAGGTTGTTCATTTTCCTCATGCTCAAAACAAAGGTTGAGATGGTCATCCTCAAGGCCAAGGTGCTAATATGGGTCCAAGGGCAAAGAGAGGCCAACAAGTGGGTGCTCCGAGGCAAACTAGGTTCTATGATCTTCAAAGAAGGCAAGGGGTGGATGAGGTGCGTGATGTCATCACCATTTTGTTAATGGTTTTGATTCTAATGTGCATAGATAGATACATCCGGGTGTCGTTCTTTCTTTCATTACTCCTTTTGTTACCAAAATGCTTCATATGAGTGCCAAATTATTGTGTGAACCATGTGAAGTGGCTACTGCAGATGATGAGCACATTATTGCTAAAAGAGTATATAGAGATTGTAGTATAAAGTCTTTCCTTGAGATTTTTTTGAATAAGTCATTCTTAGGATAGATTGGTTGCATGCATATTATGCTTCCTTCACACATGGTTCCCAACCTTCTCTTTTACGTAAATTACATGTTTTCAAGTTGGATTATCTATGGGTATCTCTTATTATAAAATTTGATTTTAAACTATGTTGGGGTTTTGTAAAGTGTTGATAGTTTAAACATATTTTGAGCAACGAATCTATTATATATTATGAGATTTGATGTAAAGTTTCAATATATCTTATATGAGGGTGTTATCAAATCTTAGTGCATTGATTTAACTGAGTTTTCTCACATGATTTCTCTTTTTAATTGCATGATTTTGAACTAGCATTACACACCTGTCGAATATTTTGTAAATGTCTTGTTAATGATTCTTGAGTTGTTGATGGTCTATTTTACGACTTATGAGTTAAATGACTCTATGTTGATGAAAGGGATTATATGTTCGTATTGAATTCATGAAATGTATATATAGTGTTGTAGGTTGACCACACCTTGTTGAGGGGGTGATATGCCTGAACCACTCTGATGGGAGGTGTTATGCCCATCCACTATGTTAAGGGGTATATACCTTGACTACCTTGACTGAGGAGTGATTCTATGACCATCTTCCATGTCCAGGGCTATATATCTTGACTATTTTGATTGGGGGTATTATGCCAATCTACCATGTTAAGGGGTATATACCTTTGCCACTTTGATGGGAGTGCTATGCCCATCTACTATGTTGAGGGGTATGTACCTTGGCCACTTTGATGGGGGTTTCTATGCACATCTACCATGTTGAGAGGCATACACCTTAACCACTATGATGGGGTTTGATATGCAAATCTACCAATTGAGGGGTAATTGCCTAATCACCTTACAAGGGGGTGATATGCCTTAGACTACAAGTACTAGTTTGCTTGATCTATGGTGATGTCCTCTTCTTACACATGTAATATATATTCTCAAGTTATATGTTTTACAAGCATGTTTTAATTTAAGTATTGATTATGTATGCCATGCTGCTATTATAGCTATCCCTTGACTATGATTATGCATTTCGACTATGTTACCTATATCTTGTTGCATCGCATCTTACATACTTAGTAAATTCAAACATACAAATGCATACTCTAAGACTAAATAATGTTACCATGTAGGAACCAAAACACCTCGTGTTCATCCTTCATGTGGCAAGTTTTGACATCTTGAGCATAAACTTTTAGTGGTCCTCATGTTTGGTGACAGTAGCTTTGCTACTCGTGCTTTTGTTATCTCTTTGTATTGAACATTTGGCACTACAAGAATGAACCCAGAAAGTGTCTTGGCCCCCTGCCAATCGATGCTAGAGTTGTTATTGGAACAATTGCTGTAATTATGCTATTATCTTGACACTTGAATATTTTATGGCTATCAAAGACTGCCTTTATCCCTTTTATCCTTATTTAAGTCTCTTAATGATGTTATTTTGCTTCGTGACTGAGGATGTGTTATTGATATGCTAGGTGGCTTGTTTGGGGTTCCTTCAAGTTCCTCATTCACCATATCATGTCTAGGCCCTTGGCTTGGCCATGACAATGCATATTCTGAGCTTTGAAACTACGATCTATTATGAGATTTGACGATGTATTTCAAGGTTTTCTACATGAGGGTTTTACTAAGTGCTGATGGATTGATGTGCATTGAGATTTCTGATATTATAATACTTATGAATCGCATGATTTTGACCAAGCGTTATACACCCATCAAGTGTTTCATAAAATGTCTTGACAAGGATTTTTAAAGATAATGATGATATATTCAAGATTTATATGTCAAGTGACTTTATGATGATTTTTCGCTTCCAAAAATATATCAAATTCATTAAAATGTCTATGATGTTGTAAATGCCAGATTAAGACCTTTTTAAAAGATTTTACCTTTTGTGGGCCTTTGATGTTAATGGAAGGGTAATGGTTGATGATGTTCAATTCTTATGTTTTAAATTAGGGCTCAACATTAGAGGTCAAAGATGTTTTAGATCTACTCATGTCATGTTTTCATGTTTCTTACAAATTGCTAAAGTATGACTATTTCAATTATTCCATAGGATTAGGCTTAGCACCGGTAGATATAGGGTTTGCTCTCTTTTGTTGAACAATGTGCCATCATAGGGGTATACTTTACCCTTACTTGACTGCTGGATCTATTTACTGCATTTCTTAATGAAACCCACCCCATAACTAGGTGGGTTCATATAAGAGGGACTGCTTCTATAAAATGGGATGGGCTCCCATAAGGTGAAGTATGATTTACAATGGTAAGTAGACAACCTCTTTATCGATGATGGGTAAGTATCACGATTCCAAGTTGAAGCTCACTTGGTCTTATTCTTTGTTGGTTGAAGTCTCTTCAAACATATGTATCATATTATTTGCAAATTTAATGATTTATAAACATGGTTTACTTCAAGCATTAATCTTGCATGCCTTATTGAGATTATACTTATCTATTTCTTATATCTATGCATTTTGACTATAATGCCTTATGTCTTGTTAAATTGCATAGTACATACTTAGTACATTCAAATGTACTAATGCATACTCAATGCCTACATGATATAGGGATTAGATCTCCTCTTGATAATCCTCCACGTGGCTAGTGAGATTATCTGATGATAGGCTCGGTGAGTCCTTAAGTTCGGGGATACTATCAACTTTATCAAGCTATCTCTAAGAGTTATTTATTTTGAACACTTTACATTATGAGGATGAGCTTGGAAAATGTCTTGGCCCCCGCCCTATTCTACGTTTAGAGGTGTTGTTGGAAAATTATGATGTATTTATGTTATAAGCTTGACTGCTTATGCTTTTATGATTTTCAAATACTTACCTTAGCCCTATTTTCCCTTATTTATATCTCTTCTTGTTGTTATTTTTGTTCCACGATCAAGGAGTGTGATTGATATGCTAAGAGGCTTTTTTAGGGTTCCTTTGAGTTCCCCATTCACTGTGTCATATCTAGACCTTAGGCTTGGGTCGTGATAAACTTGGTATCATAGCAATAGGTTGGTAATGTCCTTAGAATCTAGCATATCTCATCAAATAGAGTCTTATTCATGGTTATGAAGTGCGCCACAACTATGAGTAAAAGGCTATAAGGCATTTTAGGAAATGTTTCCCTTCTTCATGATCTATGTAGTGCAATAGGGATGAGTCCTATAAGTCTTATTCGTGATTCTTAATCGTTACATTTCAATACATGTCTCAAGCTATTCAGAAAGGTGACATTTCCAATATGGAGGTTCACAATGCTCTATAGATATTGGCCAAAGCTGTGACCACCCAAATAAACTAATTAGTGGGTACCATCGAGAGCTCAAATGATAAAAAAGGGGAGAAAAAGGCCAAGAGAGCCTAATTTAAGGGTACTACATCTTCTACTAGACTACCGATGCCCAAGTGCCTAAAGAAAAGGACCTTTTATGCCACTTGTCAAGGGTGTGGCATGAAATATCACAGAAGGTTCTTGGCGGGGATTATGGATAGCTTCAAGTGTGGCGGTGTTGGGCATAAGATAAGGGGTTGACCGGTGGCCTCAATGGAAGACAAAAGAAGGGAAATTTGAAGGGAGGTTCCCATATGCTAAGCCCATTGGCAATGGTGGGAAGACCCATCCTAGGCACCTAAAATAGGGGAGAAATCATAATGATACATTTTTAAAACACGTGTGCATGCTTTGGGTGTGGAAACATAGGCCACAACTTTGGTGACTATCCATGTATTCAAAGGAAGGGTAAGGGTGTTCATGTTCAAGCCTATCCTCCATGCCTCAAGTATGGGAAGCACTATCGGAGAGATGGTTTGGCCAGTTCAAGTGCATGTGTTGAGTGTGATACAAGGGATCATGGGTCCGGACATTGTACATGGGTTATGAAGGACAACAACGATGACGGTCCACACGCACAACCACACCCCTCTAGGGGTCACTAGACTTGGCATGGTGCTTCAACGGTTTGTTAAAGGTTTTTAATTTTGATGTGTATGCATTGCTAGAGCCAGGTGCCACTCTTTCTTTTATTACTCCCTTTATTGCCAACAAGCTTCTTGTTAGTCCCGAATTACTGTGTGAACAAAATAAAGTGTCTACCCTCATTGGTATGTACATTATTGCTACAAGATTCTATAAAAATTGTCTCGTGTTCATTTTGCATAAAATCTTGCCTTGTGATTTTGTTGAATTAGATGTTGTGGATGTTGATGTCATTTTTAGGATGGATTGTTACATGCAAGGCTTGTCTCTACCATCTTGTGAAGGTTAGGGATGTTTAGTCCAAAGTCCATCCTATGGAGTCAGTTCCGATGGTTAATGAGTTTCTTGATGTATTTCTTGATGAGTTTTCTGGTGTCCCTCTCGAAAGGGAAATAGATTTTTGTATTGATCTCCTTCCTAATACTCAAACCATTTCTATTCCTCCTTATCATATGGTACTGTTAGAGTTGAAGGAGTTGAAGGAACAATTGACGAATTTGTTGGAAAATGGTTTTGTAAGGCCTAGTAAGTCACTTTGGGGTGAAATAGTGTTATTTGTGAAGAAAACGTATGGTTCCCTTAGAATGTGCATTAATTACCAGCAGCTTTATAGATTCACCATAAAGAATAAGTACCCTTTACTAAGTATTGATGACCTTTTTGATCAACTTCAAGGGGCTAGTCGCTTTTCTAAGATTTTGGTCCGGGTATCACCAAGTGATTATGAAAGACTGTGACATTCCCAAGACAACGTTTTGGACTAGCTATGGGCACTTTGAGTTTGTGGTTGTGTCCTTTAGGCTGACTAATACACTGGCTATATTTATGGTTCTCATAAATAGGGTCTTTAAACCCTACCTTTACTTATTTTTGGTGGTGTTTGTTGATGATATCTTAACTAATTCCCACAGTGAGGAGAAGCATATGGATCACTTGAGGATGGTGATGCAAATCTTGAGGGAGGAGAGATTGTATGCAAAATATGAGAAACGTGAGCTCTTATTGAAAGAGGTTGCATTTTTTGGATATGTGTTGTCAGGTGATGGCATTAAGGTGGATCCTCAGGAGACAGAGGTGATTAAAAATTGGTCTATACCTTTGAATCTATCAGACATTTGAAGCTTCTTAGGTTTGGCAAGTTACTACCGGAGGTTTGTCAATGATTTCTCTTCTATTGCTTTTTCTACAATGAATTTCCCTAAAATAAGGTGAAATTTGTGTGGACCGATGAATGTGAGAAGAGTTTCCAAACATTGAAAGATAAGCTTGTTTCTGCTCCTGTCTTGTCTCTACCGAAATGGTTGGAAGGGTTTGTTGTGCATTATGATGCCTCAACGTTTGGTTTCGGTTGTGTTTTGATGCAAAGTGGCAAGGTGATAGTGTATGCCTCTAGATAACTTAAGATGTATGAGAGGTATTATCCCACCCATGATCTTGAATTGGCGACGGTGGTATTTCGTTTGAAAATTTTGCGTCACTACTTGTATAGGATTAATGTTGATGTGTTTATTGACCATAGGAGTTTTCAATATGTTCACCGAAAAAGATCTTAACTTGAGAGAAAGATGGTGGTTACAGCTCCTAAATATTATGATAACCCCCGCAAAGCTAATGTTGTATCCAACGCTCTAAATATGATGTCTATGGGTAGTGTAGCTCATGTTGATAATGGTGGCAAAGAGGTGGCTTGAGAGGTTCACCCGTTTGATAGGTTTTGGGTTAGGATGGATGAAATTGATAATTGTGGTGTAGTGGTTGTTGATAGTTTCAAATCTTCCCTGATTGAGGAGGTAAAGGCAAAAGAAGATCTTCATCTCACCTTGCGAGAGGTAGAGATCTTGGTTAGAGATGGTAAAATGGAGGTTTTCTCATTAGGGGGATATTGTACTGTAGGTATAGGTAGATTATGTGCGACTAATGTTGATGACTTAAGGGAGTTGATTTTGATAGAGGCTCACAATTCATCCTATTCTATTCTTTCCCGATTCCATGAGATGACTTTGATTGTACCCTATTTAGTTATGGAAACTTTGGAGAAGGTGATGTTGATGAGGAAAAAGTTGAAGATGACTCAAAGTAGGCAAAAGTGATATTTCCAATGTGAGAAAAGAGATCTTGAGTTTAAGGTTAGTGATTGGGTTTATTTAAAAGTCTCACCTATGAAAGGGGTGGTTTGATTTTGCAAGAAAGGGAAATTAAGCCCAAGATTTGTGGGTCCTTATAAAGTTTTAAGGAGTGTGGGTAAGGTTGCTTATGAGTTTAAGTTGCCTATGGAGATGGATAAGGTTCATCAGATTTTCCATGTGTCAATGTTGCGAAAGTGTGTGGGTGACCCAAATGCTATAGTTCCCTTGGATGTTGTGGGTGTTGTACAATATAATTAAACTTATGAGGAGTTCTCGGTGGAGATTTTTGATAGACATGTAAAGAGGTTGAGAAACAAAGATGTAGCTTCTATTAATGTTCGTTGAAGGACTCCACAAGTTTAAAGTGTCACTTGGGGATCCACAGTGAACATTCAGAGTGATATCCATACCTCTTTCATTCTATTCAAGCCTATAATACCAAATTATGTCCTATCTATGATTTCATGTCTTCAGTTGCTGCCCATATGTCCTTTTGTATGCATTCATGTTCATGGTAACAAGTTTTTGGTGATATTTGGCACTCACGTTGAGGCTTTTGAAAATAATGTTTGAATCCGTTTGTTGCATTCATGTTGGTCTAAAATTACTGATGCATGTTTCATTGACATTCATGGATGAATGTTCCCATGGGGGAGATATTAAAATGCCCAAAAATGTGCTTCAAAAATGGCCATAATCGTAATTATTATATATCTCAAAATCCATGCGTGATATCGAAAATCCAACTTCATTTTCTCGGTTATGGTGTAAAATTAAGTGGAGAATGGGTATAACCTGGATTTTAGAGGACCCGTAGTAAAAAATTATTTTTCCTAATTTTCGAGAAATAGTATCTGTACATGCCCTAGCCTCAGCGCTCCAAGGGCAGGGACTAGTGTTGTTTAGGCCTTCGTGATGAGTCCGAGTCACTTCTATAATATGGATCAATGGAAAATCTTCCTTAATTTTTCTATCTTAGCGAAGGGCATGGAGCCTTAGCCCCATGCCTATTTAAATGTGAAATCACTCATACATAGCCATTTTTCAACGTTATATCACTCAAAACCTATCTAAAACCTCTCCAAAAGTTTATCAAAATTCCAATCCAAGTCCAAGGATTTCAAACTCACTTTGGATATCAAGAACTCTTTTCAAGCTCCAAGTCTCATCCAAGTCTACATCATGGATTCCCCAAATTTAGGTAACTGGGTTTTATCTATTGGGTCCTTTCACCCATGGAGCCCAATACACATTTTTATGAAAATTGTATGTTTTCAAGTTGTATAATCTATGGGTATCTTCAATATGGATTATGAGTATAAATTATGTTGGACATTTATGAAATGTTGATCTATTATGCATTACTGTCTATTTAAAGCTTGTAATATGAATGGGTTTTGTCTATTGCGACTATGCATGTTTACAAATATGAAACTATGACCTATTATGGGATTTGATGATGAATTTCAAGGTATTCTATATGAGGGTTTCACTAAATGTTGGTGGGTTGAGTTGCATTGAGTTTTCTCATACTATTACACTCTTGAATTGCAGGATTTTGAACAAGCACTACACACCCGTCAAGTATTTGCTAAAATGTTTTGATAAGAATTCTTAAAGTTATTAGTGATGTATTATATGATTTATGATTCAAGTGACTTTATGAGGATTTTGGGCTTTCCAAAATATATCGAGTTCATGAAAATGTCTATGATGTTGTAAATTCCGGATTAAGCCCATTTTCAAAGATTTACCTCTTGTGCGCTTTTGATGTTAATGCAAGGGTAATGCTTGATGATGATCTATTCTTATGTTTTAAAGTTAGGCTCACCATTTGAGGTCAAAGATGTTTTAGAGATACTCATGTCATGTTTCCATGTTTCTTACAAATTACTAAAGTGTGACCCTTTGAAATATCTTATGGGATTAGGCTTAGCACAGATCCATGAAGGGTTTGCTCTCTTTCCTTTAATTGTAGCCAACATAGCAGTACACTTTATCCTAGATTTATTAGTGGATCCATTTAGTCCATTTATTAATGAAATCAACCACGAAATGGGATGGGTTCCCATAAGGGGGGTTACTTCACCAAAATAAGACAAGATCTAGTAAGGTGAAGTATGATTTACCTTGGCTACTAGACTACCTCTTTACTGATGAGGGGCAATCATTGAGATTCCATGTTGTAGCTTTCTTTGTGTTATTCTTTGTCGGCTGAGGTCTCTTCGCACATATTTATCATGTTCTATGCAAGTTGAATGATTTATAAACATGTTTTACTTCAAGAATTGTTCATGCATGCTATATTGAGATTATACTTATCTATTCTCTATTTCGATGCATTTTGACTATTTGGTTGATTAATTTAGGGGCTTTGCTGGAACATAATGTTGCACGATCTCCATTTCCATATGGTAATTGAAGTCAAACAGGAGCAAACCAGGTGCAATTCAATCCTTATTCCTAGTTATGATTCCCAAAAAGGCAAAACCTCATTAGACTTAGGCCAATTGCTATAGGGACTACACTATATAAAACTATGACTAAGGTAATTGCCAATAGTTTCATCGCTTATCGAAAATTCTCTTGCTATACCAACCTGTGTGCTTCCTTATTCCGTGAAGTCCTTGGAGCATGTGCTATTTATTCCGCATCCTTGTCAAGAATGTCGATTGATTTAGACTCCTTCCCCCTTCTCAACTACAAAAAAGATCTAAAGAGGCCCGAAGCCCCCAAAGAATGGAAACGACGGTTAGTGAGAGGACCTAGGCAACATAGAATAACCAAAATCTAGGCTTTATTTGGTCTGTGGCTGACTAATATTGACCATCGCCATTTCGTTATAGCATTTATTTTGCTCATTGCTGATTGGCTTATGTGTCTTTACATTGCATCCTACATACTTAGTAAATGAAAATGTAATAATGCATACTTTATACCTACATGATATCTCCATCTAGGGACTGGAGCTCCTCTTGATCATCCTCCACGTAGCTAGTGAGATTATTCGAAGATATGCTTGGTGAGTCCTCAAATTCAGGGACACTATCTACTTTATTTGGCAATCTCTAAGACTTCATTATGTTGAACATTTGACATTACGAGGGTGATCCTAGAAAGTTTCTTCGCCCCGCCCCATTCTAAGTGTATGTCACGACCCAAGCCTAGAGCCTAGATGTGACACAGCGAATGGAGAACCTGAAGGGACCCCAGTTAAGCCTCTTCACCTGTCATTACACATCATCGATCGCGAAAGCATTTAAAAGACATAAAGCAAGATAAAGGGGCAATAGGACGAAAGGAAGGCTTTCTTAAACATCATAATCAAAAGGAAATAGCCAAGATCATAACATAAATACATAACTTGTCAGACATAGACCTCTAAATACATTGATATAATGGGGGCCAAGACAAAGCTAACTGTATCACCCTCATAGTCAATAGAACATAAGAAAGTGTCTCGATACATAGATAATGGCAACACAGACTAATGTCCCCAGAGTGTAGGACTCATCAACTGGCTTTAAGTAGGACTAGTCTAGCCACATAGAGGTGGAGGAGGATCAACTTGAGCACCGTTTCCTACATAGTGATATCATATAGTCAAGAGTATGCATTAGTATGATTGAATGTACTAAGTATATGGGATGAAATGAAATAATGGACAGGCTTCATAATTAACATACATAAAAATGCACAATAGGCATGATCTAGCAACATGACATGTATGACCAATACATAGGTAAGACATGCTTAAATAACTCATGCTCATATAAAATATTATAAGTGAATAATAGACCAAGCTAGATTTCCAACCTTGGTTCATTAATGATGGTCACACCCTATCATCCTTGGTGGTGTGGTACAAACCGCTCACATTGTTGATAATGGTCACACCCCATCATCCTAGGTGATGAAGTACAAACCTCTCACATGGTTGATGAGTACAAGCCCCCACCTCAGTTGATGATAGTCACACCTCAATCATCCTAGGTGGTGAAGTACAAACCCCTCACATGGTTGATGAGTACAAAACCTCAGCTAGGTTGAGTTTGGTCTAATGCAACATTTTGTATAGAATTAATCATGTTCATAAGCTCATTTCATCATCATATAGTCAATTATATCATATCTCATGCTTTGGACCTTTATTTCCACAAGGAACCTTGGCTGGACATTTTATCAAACACTTGGCGGGGTGTAACCGGGGTAAAAGACAATGCAATTTAGAGATGAAAGCATGCAAGAAAATATGTAGTAAAACCATCAATCAATACATAGCAACACCCCTAAGATATTCATATCAAAACCACTTATCAAATCAAACATTAGGTCCAAGTTTTAGAGCTTAAAATATGCTAAAACAACCATACTTTCATGAACTAAAATCACTGTGCAGTAATTTTTTCAATATATAAGACCCACATGTAAAATCAACTTTAAATCATGTAATATTAGTAAAAAGGATGCTTAGATACAATGTATAGAAGAACCCAATAATCAAACACCACATACCGTAGCTTAGGATGAACTTGGTGAAGATTAGCGATGGAGGCTTGAAGCTTGAAGAAGAACTGTGAAGGAGAACCTTAACTTGGGATGAGAGTTTGTGACTTGAGTTTGGGGAGCGAAAATAAGACTGTGTTTGAGTTAGTATTGGGAAATGTTTAGTATGATATAAGGATCAAATTTTTCTACATATAGGTACAAATACTTTTGAGAAAATTTAGGCCAAACACTAAGAATATTTTGTATGAACTAGAAGAAAAACTGTGCTCCAAATTTACTGAGGCGCATAGCGAGGACGTTGTAAAAAGCCTTCTAGAATTTACACCATGTGCATCTTCTTAAATCATTTTAATCACTTTAGAATCGAGGTTAGATACTTTACCCCTTGATTTGGACCCCCTGGATAAGAATATATAGTTGGATTTTTGAAATTGCAAATGAATTTTAAGATATCTAGCAATTAAAATTCTAGGCATTTTGAGGCATGTTTTGTGGCACTTTTTGGGGTTGTTACAATATCTACCACTTGAAAACATTTGTGCCCTAATGTAAAAGCGATGTACAAGACAAAAGCGATCTTGAGCAAATTAAGCCTTGCACGAATGCAACTTAACATGTAAAATAGCATTTTCAAATTCTTAACATAAGTGTAGAATCATTATAAGCTTATCAACTTAAATATGAATGCATATGAATGACATTGGGGCTAAAATGTAGACTTTAGATCAAATGTGGGACTTAGGATGTCCGCTTTTGCATGTCCAATTGAAAGGAGTGAAAAATATTATGATACTGCTTTTGTATGTCCTCTTCGGCCTCTCATGTAGAACTTTCAACTTGTTGGTTCCTCCAAAGGATCTTAACTGATGCCACCTCTTTGTTCCCCAATCTCTTTAACTTTTCTATCAAAGATTTGAATCGAAACCTCCTCATAGGTCAAGTTATCCCCCACAACACCAATAACATCAAGAGGCACAATGTCATTAGGATCACCAACACATTTTCTCAACATAGAGAAATGTAACACCGAATTAACCAAATTCATTTCACTAGACAACTTCAACTCATAAGCTACCTTGCCAACCCTCTCTATCACCTCATAAGGACCAATAGACAACTTCAACTCATAAGCTATCTTACCAACCCTCTATATCACCCTATAAGGACCAAAATACCTTGGCCTCAACTTCTCCTTTTTACCTAAATGGACCATACCTGTTAATAGAGAAACTTTCAAATAGACCTGATCACCCACTTGGAAGTCTAGGTCTTTCCTCTTCACATCAACATAAGATTTTTGACGACTTTGGACATATGATCAACATTTCCCTAATAATAATAAACTTCTAGAGAGCCTTCATAACCAGATCCGGCCCCAATAAATCCATCTCTCCAAGCTCAAACCAACCCACCAGTGATCTACAACATCTCTTATAAAGAGGCACAAAAGGAGCCATAGCGATGCTAGAGTGATAGCTATTATTGTAGGTGAACTCAATCAATGGAAGATGGTCATGCCAACTACCTTTTACCTCTATGACACAAGCCCTAAGCATATCCTCAATTGTTTGAATTACCCTTTCAGCTTGGCCATCCGTTTGAGGGTGGAAGGCCATACGTAGGTGAACTCTTGTACCAAGACCCCTTTGGAAAGACCTCAAAAAATGTGAATTGAATTGTGAACCATGATCCATTATGATTGACAAAGGAATACCATGCAACCTTCCTAATTCAGAGATGTATAACCTTGCATACTCTTCAGCCCAATAGGTGGTATTAACCAGTAAAAATTGAGCCGACTTTGTCATCCTATCAACAACCACCAATATGGAATCAAAACCTTTTCTAATTTTAGGCAACCCAACTATAAAATTCATATTAATTACCTCTAACTTCTAAGTGGGAATCTGTATGTCTTAGGTTAGGCCACACAACCTTTGATGTTCGGCTTTGACTTATTGACAACTATGGCAACTAGAAACAAATTTAGCAATATACCTCTTCTTGCTCCCCAACAATACACATCCCTCAAGTCTCTATATATTTTGGTAGAACCATGGTGGATAGAGTAAGAAGAATTATGGGCCTTATCAAGAAGTCTCTCCCTCAAACAATCAAAACATAGCACACACCACCTAACTTGGTACCTAAGGGAATCATCTACCCCTCGGGAGAAAACCTTTACTTTGCCCTCTTTCAAAAAGGCCTTCAATTCAAGCAAGGAGGAGTCAAGATCTTGTTTGTCTATAACCTCATCAACCAAGGAAGACTTGAACCCATCAATAACCATAACACAATCATCACAAACTTCTTCCAACCTAAACCGCAATCTACCCAACCTATGCACCACCTTAGCCATCTGCCTATCACCACCATCCACATTAGCTTGGCTACCCATGGACACCGGACTCAAAGCATCCATCACCACATTTGCCTTACTTAGATAATAATGTACACTCATGTCATAATCTTTGAGAAGTTACAACCATCTTTTTTATCTGAAGTTGAGATCTTTTTATGTGAAATCATATTGAAGGCTCTTATGATCAGTGAATATGCACCCCACACAAATGTTCAATGCAAACACCTTGGTATCTAATTCAAGATCATGTCTAGGGTAGTTCTTTTCATGCTCTTTGAGTTGCCTAGAAGCATAGTCTATGACCTTATCATTTTGCATTAGCACACAACCCAAACCAAGTATAGATATATCATGAGACACAACAAAACCCTCAAGCCTATCAGGTAGTGACATTATAGGAGCGGACACAAATTTATCTTTCAATGTTCGGAAGCTTTTCTCACATCCGTCCACACAAACCTAACCTTTTTTTTGAGGCAATTTTGTGATAGGCAAAGCAATGGAGGATAACCTATTCACAAACCTTCTATAGTAACCTGTAAGGCCCAAGGAACTCCTAATATCCGACAGGGTCAATAGTCTAGGCCAATTCCTAATGACATCGATATTCTTAGAATCCATTTTAATGTCATCCCCTAACACCATATGACATAAGAATGCATCCTCTAGTCAAACCTCACATTTTTCATATTTAGCATACAATCTCTTCTCCCTCAATGTTTGCGATACAACCCTCAAATGGCCTATATGCTCCTCCCTACTATGTGAATAGATCAAAATATCATTGATTAAGACCACAAAAAAGGAATCAAGATAGGGTTTGAAGACCCTATTCATTAGGTCCATGGAGATGGACGGTGCATTAGTCAACCCAAAGGATATCACCATAAATTCACAGTGCCCATATCTAGTTTCGAAGGTCATCTTGGGAATATCACACTCCCTCACCCTTACTTAATGGTACCTAAATCGAAGACCAATCATAGTGAAAAAAGTTAGCCCCTTGCAATTGGTCAAAGAAGTCATCAATTCTAATAAGAGGATACCTATTCTTTATAGTGACCCTATTGAGTTGCCAGTAGTAAATGCACATTCTAAGTAACCCATCTTTATTCTTTACAAATAACATCAATGCAACCCAAAGTGATTTGCTACGTCTAATAAATTCTTTCTGCAACAAATCTTTCAATTGTTCCTTTAACTCCTTCAACACCACTAAGGCCATATAGTGAGGGGGGATGGAGATAGTTTGAGTGTTGTGATAGAGATCTATGCCAAAATCTATTTCCCTTTCGAGAGGGACATCGAGAAGGTCATTTGGGAAGATATCAAGAAACTTATTTACAACTAGATCCGACTCAATGGAAGGGACTTTGGACTCCACATCTTTAACTAACACAAGATGATAAAAGCACCCCTTGGAAATCAACCTATGGACTTTAATGCATGATATAAACCTACCCCTCACTACCACATAATGAACTAAGACAAGCCCATGTCACCAATAAGCAAGGCGGACCAACATTGTTCACTTACCAAACCGGAGACCCCCATAACAAACTTATTCATCCTTGGCCCAGGATCGGCCACCAAGTGAGGGGCATACTTTGAAAATTGATTAAATTTGAGGGCATACTCCCTCATACTCATAGCACCTTATTTAAAGTTCATAAACTCTACCAGCCTTGCCTCTCTAAGTTCATGAGGGACTAACCGATTAAGGAAGACCAATTTGAACTCCTCCCAAAGTACCACCTTACCAAACCCCTTCTTACCCTTCTATTGCTCATACAAAATTTGGGCTACCCCTTTGAGTTGGTACGTTGCCAGCTCAACATTGTCATTCAGCCTAACTTACGTGATATTAATTATTATGTAGATCTTATCAATGAACTCTTGTGGATCTTCGTCGACCTTTGATCCATGGAAAACCAGAGGATTTGTCCTCAGGAAATATCTTACCCTAGCTCCCGGAGTAGTAGCATGAGGGGTTTGGGCCCTTTGTTGGACTTGGTTGGTTACCACTTCAACAAGCATAATAAGGCCATCCTTCAGCACATCATTGGTAGGTTGCTCCTCAAAAGTTCGGGCACGTCTTCCTCTAGTGTTTGACATGATCTAGCATAACAAAGAACAATCATTAGGGAAAAACTCACCAGAACTCTATAGCATGACATAGAATATGAAGAAGGGAAATATTTTCTAAAACGCCTCATAGCTTCCTGTTCATAGTCATGGAGCGCTTCCTAACCATGAATAGGACTCGAATTGATGCAGTGTGTTGGACTGCAAGGATCTACCAACTTAGTGCTCTGATACCAAGTTTGTCACAGCCCATGACTAGGGCCTAGATGTGACACGGCGAATAGGGAAGTCAAAGGGACTCGAATCAACTCTCATCACTTAGTATTACATATCATCGGTCATGGAAGTATTTAAAAGACATAAAGTAAGATAAAAGGGTAGTGGGTCTAAGGAAAGGCTTGCTTAAACATCGTAATCAAGAGGCAAGAGGCAAGCTCATAATATAAATACATAACTTGTCCAACATACAAATCTAAATACTTGGATAGAGCGGGGGCCAAGATAAAGGTACCGGGCTTACCCTCATAGTCAATAGAACATAAGAAAGTGTCTCAGTAGATAAATAATGACAACATAGACTAAGGTCCATTGATTGGAGGATTCACCAACTAGCTTTAAGTAGGGACAATCTAGCTATGTGGAGGAGGACGATGATCAACTTAAGTATCAGTTCCTATATAGTGATATCATGTAGGCAAGAGTATATGTTAGTATGTTTAAATATACTAAGCATGTGGGATGCAATGCGACAAGAGATATGCTTCATAATCAACATGCATAACAATAGACATTAGGCATAATATAACAATATGACATATATGATCAATGCATAGGTAAAGGATGCTTTAATAAATCATGCTCATATAAGATATCATAAATGAAGAATAGACCAAGATAGATTTCCAACCTTGGTTGGTTAATAATGGTCACACCCCATCATCTTAGGTGGTGTGGTACAAAACCTATACATGGTTGATGATGGTTGCACCCAATCATCCTATTGGGGAAGTACAAACCCTTAACATGGTTGATGAGTACAAACCCCTACCTCAGTTTATGATGGTCATGCCTCAATTATCCTAGGCGTTGAAATACAAACCCCTTACATGGTTGATGAGTACAAACCCCCACTTGAATTGAATATTGTCTAATATAACATGTTTTATAAAATGCATCATGTTCATAACCTCATTTCATCATAATATATTCAATCATATCAATCTCATATTTTGGACCATTATTTCCACGAGAAAGCCTAGCCGAACATTTTATCAAACATTTGGAGGTGTGTAGCGTAGGTAAAGGATCATGCAATTTAAGGATGGAATCATGCAAGAAAATCTATAGTAAAACTATTAATGAACACCTTGCAACACTCCCAAACATACATATCAAAATCCCTCATCAAATCCAACATTAGATCAAAGATTTAGAGCTCAAAATATGCTAAAATAACCCAAAATATGCTAAAATAACCATACTTTCATGGATTAAAATTATTGTGCAATAAATTTCTTACTATACAAGACTCATATGTAAAATCAACTTTAAATCATGTAATATTAGTAAAATGGAGGCTTAGACAACATAGATGGAAGGACCCAATAGTTCAACACCATATACCATAACGTAGGATGAACTTGGTGATGATTGGAGATTTAGACTTGAAGCTTGAAGAAAAACCTTGAAGGAGAATCTTAGCTTGGGATGATGATTTGGGACTTGAGTTTGAGGAGTGAAAATAGGATTAGTGTTTGAGTTAGTATTGAGCAATGTTTATAGATAAGAATACATTTTGAAAAACTAGGGCCCAACACTTAGAACATTTTAAATAATTTAAAAATATAGTGCCAAAAATACATTGAGGTGAATTGCGAGGACATCGTAAAAAGCCCTCTGGAATTCACACCATATGCATCTTCATAAATTGCTTTAATCTCTTTAAAATCGAGCTTAGACCCTCCTCACCTTAATTTGGACCCCCTAAACAAGAATATGAAGTTGAATTTTTGAAATAATAAATAAATTTTAAGATATATAGAAATTAGAATTCCAGGCATTTTGAGGCACATTTTGGTGCACTTTTTGCAGTGTTACAGTTTAGAGGTGTTGTTGTAATATTATGATGTATCTAGACTATACGATTGACTCCCTATGCCTCTATGATTATCAAATACATCCCTTAGTTCTATTTTTCCTTATTTATATCTCTTGTTTTTGTTATTTTGCTTCCACAACCAAGGATGTGTGATTGATATGCGAAGAGGCTTGTTTGGGGTTCCTTCAGGTTCCCCACTCACCATGTCACCTCTATACCCTAAGCTTGAGTTATGACACATTACTCCTTTTGTTGCTAAAAATCTTCATATGTGTCCTGAATTGTTATATTAACCTTATGAAGTATCTATCCCCATTGGTGAGTCCATTGTTGCTAAAAAAGTCTATAGAAATTATCCCATGTTCATATTGCATAAAGTCTTACGCTGTAATTTTGTTGAACTTAACATAGTGGATTTTGATATTATTCATGGGATGGATTGGTTAGATGTATATTATGTTTTCATTCATTGTAGGACCTGTAATGTGACATTTCAATTCCCTAATGAACCCCTTCTTGAGCGAGAAAGTTATGATGTGGTAGTAAAGGGTAGATTCATTTCTTCCTTAAAGCTCAATAATTTATTTCTAAGGGTTGCATCTACCATCTTATAAAGGTTAGGCATGTTAAGCCTAATGAACCTCATCCCTATTGAGTCTTCCAGTGGTAAATCTGTTTCTTGGTGTCTTGCCTGGTGAGCTTCCTAGTATTCCTCCTGAATGGAAAATAGAATTTGTTATAAGCCTCCTCCCTGATACTCAACAAATTTCTACTCTCCCTTACCACATGTCAGATAGAATTGAAGTACTTGAAGGATCCATTGAGGAATTTGTTGGAGAAGGGTTTTATAAGGCCTAACAAGTCACCTTAGGATGTGCCGGTGTTGTTTTTGAATAAAAAGGAATGTTCCTTAGAATGTACATTTATTACTAGCAACATTATAGAGTCACACTAAAGAACAACTATCATCTACTAAGGATAGATGACCTTTTTTATCAATTATAAGGGGCTAGTCACTTTTCTAAGATTGATCTCTGGTCTGAACACTACCAAGTGAAAGTGAGGGAGTGTGGTATCCCTAAGAAGGCTTTTCGGACTAGCTATAGGCACTTTGAGTTTGTGGTAATATCATTTAGATCGACTAATGCACCGACAATATTTATGAATCCTATGAAGAGGGTCTTTAAACCATACCTTGATATGTTTGTGGTGGTATTTATTGATTATATATTTGATTTATTCCCATAGTAAAGAAGAACATGTGAGACATTTGAGGGTGGTGTTTCAAATTTTGAGGGATGAGAGGTTTTTTTCTAGATATGAGAAGTGTGAATTTCGGTTCAAGTAGGTTGAATTTATGTGGCATGTGGTGTTGGTTGATGGCATTAAGGTGTATCCTAAGAAGGCAGAGGTGAAAAGTAATTGGCCTAGACCCTTACTACTGGAGGTTTTTAAATGTTTTCTCTTCTATTGCTTCTATTATGAAAATGTTAACCCAAAAGATGAGAAAATTTGTTTGGACCAATGAATGTGAAAGAGTTTTTGAACCTTGAAAGACAAGCTTATTTCTGTTCCTATTTTGGCTCTACCATAAGGGTTAGAAGGTTTTGTGGTTTATTGTGATGCCTTAAGGATTTATATGGGGCGTGTTTTGTTGTAAAATAGAAAGGTTATAGCATATGCATTTAGACAACTTAAGGTGCATGAGTGAAACTATCCCACGCATGTTTATTTTTGGCGTCCATGGTGTTTGCTTTGAAAACTTGGGGTCAGTATTTGTATGGGGTTCATGTGATGTGTCTACTAACCACAAGATCCTCTAATATGTGTTCACATAAAAATATCATAACTTGAGACAAAGAAGGTAGTTCAAACTCCTTAAGAATTATCACATGAGTGTGCACTATCATCCTGACAAAGCTTATGTTCTGATCAATGCTCTAAGTAGAGTGTCCATGGATAGCCTAGATCATATTGATGTTGGTCATAAGAAGGTGGCTAGAGAAGTTCATTGGTTAGCTAGGGTTAGGGTTAGGTTGAATGATGTTGAAAATTGTGGTGTAATGGTTGTTGATGGTTCCAAATCTTCTTTGATTGACGAAGTTAAGACAAAATAAGACCTTGATCCTATGTTGCTAGAGATGAAGACTTTGGTGGGTGATGGTAAATTGGAGGTTTTCTCCAAAGGAGGAGAAGGTGCGCTGAGGTACCAAGGTAGGTTGTGTATGCCTAATGTTGTTTAGTTGAGGTAGTTGATTTTGAAAGAAGCTAATAATTACTCCTATTCTATTCACCCCGATTCCACAAAGATGTACAGAAACTTAAGGTAGCTGTATTGGTGGGATGGTATGAAGAGAGATATTATCAAATTTGTAGCCAGTTGTCACAATATTGAACAAGTGAAAGCCAAACATCAAAGGCCGAGTGGCCTGGCCCAAGACATAGAAAGTCCTACTTAGAAGTAGGAAGAGATCAACATGGATTTTGTGGTTGGCGTGCCAACGACTAGGAAGCATTTCAATTCTATTTGGGTTATTTTTCATAAAATGGAAAAGTCGGCTCACTATCTACTAGTTAAAACAACTTATAGTGGCAAAAATTATATGAAGCTGTATATTCATGAGTTAGTTAGATTGCATGCGGTACCTTTGTCTATCATATCGGATCGTGGTTCTCAATTCACTTCTCATTTTTGGAGATCCTTCCAAAAAGATCTTGGTACCAAGGTCAAGCTTAGCACGAGTTTTCATAATCAAACGGAGGGTCCAGCCGAAAGTACTATCTAAACTCTTGAGTATACGCTTAGGGCTTCTGCTTTAAATTTTAAGGGTAGTTGAATGAACATCTCCACTTAGAGAGTTTGCTATACAATAATAGCTAGCACTCTAGTATGGCATGGCTCCATTTGATGTTCTATATGGTAGGTATTGTAGATCCCTAGTTTGGTGGTTTGATGTGGGGGAGATGGCCTTCTTAGTCCCGTATTTGGTTATAGAAGATTTAGAGAAGGTGAGGTTGATTATAGAGAGGTGAAGACATCTCAAAGTAGGCAAAGGTCATATTCCAATTTGAGAAGGAGAGATCTTGAGTTTAATGTTAAATGATTCGGTTTACTTGAAGGTCTCATCCATAAAGGGTGTGGTCCAGTTTTTGGATGAAAGGAAAGTTGATGGCACGCCCAAAGTCCCGTTAGGGCAGACTGGCACCCATCGCAAATAAAGCTCGGGAGAACCGACCTGTATACATGCCCTTTTTATACATATTATAAGGAGTTTCTATATTTGACATGCCTTTGAGAAAACAAACAGTGACAACAAGCCAAAAGGAAATGCATATGGCTAGGCCGTTGGGGCCACGGTGTCTAAAGTAAAAGACATGACTACACTTTAGATTACATAGTCTACAAAGCCTCTATATAAGAAAAATTAAATGATAAATAGGTCCCACCTCTACTAACTATACACTACAAAAATATAAACTATAGACACACGACGCTCTGAAGAAACCTGGAGCTTGGTAACAACAGCTAGATATCTTGTACTCCTACTGGGGAGATCTACTAGCACCTATGCCTACAATATAAAATGCAAGTCTCCCATAAGATACGTCAGTATGATATAATGTACTGAATATGTAAGGGCCAGGAAATACTATATATGAAGTAACAACTCAAATGAAACTATGCACTAGTGTAGGATAAGAGATCGCCTTTATTTATACTATGGGATCATGTGCTTTATGTTCTTTTTATCACTTTACCTTTACTATATAATCTATGCACAACAAATAATACAAATGACCAACTGATCAGTAGTAAATCTATATCAGGATCGACATTGGCTAGGATTTTTCTTTCACCCCTTGGGCTACCCCCTCGTTATAGGATCGACCCTGGCTAGGTGATTCTTCCACCCCTCGGGTTACCACACATCTATAAGCAATAAACTTTATCTTTTAATTACTTTTGAGATGCTTTTTTTGTTGGTCATAATATTTGAACTGGAGGACTATAGATACAGCATATGACATGTAAATAATCACAAAGAAAATACCATAATGAAAGGTGTAGGCTACGCAAATAATAAAATGCATAGGAGGTAGATCAACACATGAACTTTTTTTAGTAGAACGAACTCAGGTATCTTGGTATCCAAATATATGCTGGTTTGCAACTGACTATGTATGAGAGCATATGAACATGTGAAAGAGTGGATACATAGTTGTTTGTTATGTAGAAGTAGATAAGAGCCTCAATGTACCAAGGAAGAATTTAAGTTTCATGCCAAGTAATACGAAATTGAGTAGTCTTACACAACTCACTGTATGACCTCGCTATTACCTCGAGACAACCTTCTCTTCCTCCAGATATTTATCTACAGCATATTAGGTCATAAAACTAGCATTAGGAGCCAATAGATATATTTTGGCAGCCCAATCTAATAAAAAACAACATACGGGCAGGAAGCAGATAATTATAAACCCGAGCGTATTCTTTCAACCTTTACGACCCTAATCCTATTTTCTAATACACATTCTCATATATAAATCATTTGCAGCCTATTGTTTTGCCATATCAGTCCTACAATATCTCACAAATGACAACACATAATAATTCTATACAATATACAAATGGATGGCATAACGTTACATCCCTTCGCTACATTTTGACGTTGACAATTCCAAACCTGTTCCAACTTCAACCAAATAATCCCTACCATACATACACATAAAACTAGTTCTAAAATAAATCAAATATAGTCCTCAAAATACATAGAGGATGTGAGACCATAGTCCTCAATCAATAAGCCCACAAGTTCCTATTACAAGCACAATTATGATATCACACAAGATCTCACTTTTGTAGACTTTAAAAATGGTGCAGCAGCCTTTATGCATCATTATAGAATGAATACTCATTAACTCTAGTAGCATCCCTTCATAATCAGTCCAACACAGAAGAGAAAAGCTTCCAAATAAATAAGAAAAATGTACAAAAACTTTTGGAAAACATGTTATCCAATAATTTCCGCAAGCATAACTAGCATATATTTCTTGTTTGTCATGGATAAGTATAACAAATACAAAGATATTTCCACTTACCTTGGCCTTCAATATTCAATTTTCCTTTAAGAAGCCTAGAGGGTTTTATTTGCTGCCTTGTGAAGTGAAGTAAAGAGAGAAAAGGAGTCTTTAGGAAAGCTGAAAAATTATTTCAAGTGAAATGACTTAAGGGACTATTTTTGAGCCCTTTTAAAGTGTCTCATTGGCCGACTTTCTCTTGCACTTTTTACCACATATAAGCACATATTAAGAACCTAGTGACACAGCAGCTTTGCCCTCACACTTGGTGCCTAAATGGGTCTCAAAGCTGATGGGCCTTGGCTACCCATTTTTCCTAATTCCTCTTCATTTAGTTTAGGCCCAATTAGTCAAGTGGTTTGTGATGTAATTGGGCCCTTATTATATTCTTCTTAGGCTGAAAATATAGTTCATTTATGGTGATAAAACATTATCTAAAGTTACACCCTTAACATGGACTTTATTCATAATAGAACTTGGACAAATTCGAGGTCGGTCCACGTCTCAGTTTAGCTAGTAATTTAAGCTAAGCAAGTAGGTGACTCACCTGCTATGTTCTTAAGTCCTACAAGCACCTCAATTCTCTCACTTTTCTTAGGGTCTTGATCTCCTAAATTTGACATAAAACTTATTTACACTTGACCCTCATCAGCGTTAGGCATACATATCACCCTCTAATTTAAGATTCAAGCACTTCAAAAAAAATGGGCGCTAATTTGACCAAACCATATTATGTTTCATTTGCATAGTACTGGTATTGTAAGATGTAGGGTATTACATACTCCCCCTTAGGAACATTCGTACTCGAATGTTAGAACAATTGGATAGCTTAACCAATTTTAAATCTTTACTAACACAAACTATTGACAACACACTAAGTATTCAATCACACGTACCTATTAGTGTCCTAATTCTGCACATTGTACTTCATCTTTAGCTTCAAATATGTAAGAATATTTTAATTTCATTGCATCTATGTAAGAATATTTTAATTTCATTGCATCCTTGGACTCCCATGTTATTCGTCTACTTGCTAGTTCCTCCAAAGTACCTTCACTGATGCTATTTCTTTATTCCTTAGCTTCTTAACTTGACGATCTAGAATAGCAAAAGGTACCTCTTCATATGTGAAATCTTCTATAAGCTGCACGTCTTCAATAGGAGTGACATGGGATGGGTCATCTATGTACTTTCGAAGCATTGAGATATGAAATGTGGGCTCAATTTTCCTTTCATACAGAATCACATATGTAACTTGCCCGATCATCTTAATAATTTTATATGGCCCTATGAAACGTGGGCTCAGTTTTCCTTACATACAAAATCATATAACTCCTTTCATTTGAGACACCAATAAAAATAACCAATCCCCTACTGAGAATTCCACTCCTCTCTTTCTAGCGTCCACATTTGATTTGTGACATCTTTGGGCTGTTTCTAGTCACTGTTGTATTACCTTAACTTTTATCATGGCTTACTGTACTAGATCTGGCCCAAGTAAGGTGGTTTCACCCACTTCAGACTATCAAACCGATGACCTACATTTCCTCCCATACAAAGCTTTGTAAGGTGCCATCTTAAAACTCGCATGGTAGCTATTATTAAAGGAAAATTCAATAAGTGGTAAATAGTCCACCCAACTACCTTTAAAATCCAATGCACAAGCTTGGAACATATGTTCAAGTGTCTGTATGGTGCATTCTGCTTCACCATCTATTTGAGGGTGGAAAGTTGTACTCAAATTCACTTATGTCCCTAAACTCCTTTGAAAGGACTTCCAAAACTTTGTAGTGAATTGAACCCCCTAATTAGAGATAATGGAGATTGGGACTCCATGTAGCTTGACTATCTCTTTGAGGTATGGCTTGGCATACTCTTGATCAGTATAATCACTACTGATTGGTAAGTAGTGTGTTGACTTTATGAGATGTCAACTATTACCCATATAGAGTCAAACTTCTGAAATGAGCGAGGCAACCTGGTACCAAAATCCATATTTATCATATCGCACTTCCATGTTGGAAGCTATACACACTGCATATAACCTCCTTGCTTTTGGTGTTCTATTTTCATTTATTGGCAATTTGGACATTGAGCCAGAAATTCTGCAAGGTCCTTTTTCATGCCTCCCAACCAAAACATTCCCTTCAGGTCATGGTACAACTTTGTTAATCCTGGATGGATGGAATATCGGGAATGATGCGCTTATTCCATTATCCTCCTTCTTAGTCCATTAATATCAAGCACATATAATCTATTTTGGTAGTAAAACACTCTATTTTGTGTAAGGTCAAAGCCCTTTATTGTTCCCTGACTCACCTTTTCCTTAAGCTATCGTAGAACAGGTTCCTCAACCTATTTTTCTTTCACCTCCATTACCAATGAAGTCTCCACTACATTATGTACAATAACCCCTTCCTTTGGACTCTCAAGAAGTCAAACTCCCTAACTAGCTAGTTGTCGTAGATCCTTAGCCACTCCTTGACTTACCATGGCTTGATCACTAGTTTTCATGATTGCCTTACGGGTAAGAGCATTGTCTACCATATTTGCCTTCCCAGGGTAGTAAAGTATATCAACATTATAATCCTTCATTAGCTCTAGCCATCTCCGCTATCTTAAGTTTATGTCTTTCTGTTTTAAGATGTATTATAGGCTCTTATGATCAGTATATATATCAATGTGAATCCCATACAAATAGTGGCGCCATATTTTCAGAGAAAATAGAACTGCTGCCAGCTCAAGATCATGAGTTGGATAGTTTTTCTCATATAGTCGTAGTTGTCTAGATGCATAAGCAATTACCCTCCCATTCTATATCAGTACACCCTAAGCCAACTCCTAAAGCATCGAAATACACTGCATACAGCTCGGTGCCTTCTGGGAGTACTAGCACAGGGGCAGAAATTATCTTATTTTTTAGGTCCTGGAAGCTCCTTTCACATGCATCATTCCATTGGAACTTGGTTGCCTTATGTGTCAACTCTGTTAGAGATGCAAAAATAGAAGAAAAAACTTCAATGAACCTTCTCCAATAAACTGCCAACCCTAGGAATCTCCAAATATCCATGGGTGTCGTTGGCCTTGGCCAATCCTTCACAGCCTCTATCTTTTCTGAAGCAATACTTTTTCCCTCATCATACATAACATAACCCAAGAATACCACTAACTTTAGCCAAAATTCACATTTAGAAAACTTGGCATACAATAATCGATCACAAAGAACCTGTAATATTTGTCGTAAGTGATTTGCATGGTCCTCCTCTGATCTTAAATATACCAAAATGTCATCTATAAACAATATCATAAACAAATCCAAGAATCGCTTAAATACCCTATTGATCAAATCCATAAAAACTGCTGGTGCATTCGTTAGCCAAAATGACATAAGAAGAAATTCAAAGTGACCATAGCGTGTTCTGAAAGAAGTCTTAGGTATATCTTTCTCCTTCACCCTCACATGATGATAACTTGATCTCAAATCAATTTTTGAAAAGCATTTGGCACCTTATAACTGATCAAATAAATTGTTAATGCTAGGGAGGGGGTATTTATTCTTAATTGTCACCCTATTCAATTGTCGATAATTGATACTCATTCTCAAGGTGCCATCCTTTCTATGAATAAATAACACTGGTGCACCCCAAGGGGACATACTAGGTCATAGGTACATTATCCATCTTTTCACATTAGGTAGAAAATTTAAGCTAAGCAAGTAGGTGACTCACCTTCTAGATTCCTAAGTCCTACAAACACCTCAACTATCTCACATAATTTAGGGTCACGATCTCCTAAATTTGACATAAAACTTAGTATACTCGACCCTCTTCAGTGTTAGACATACATATCACCCTCTAATTTGAGATTCAAGCACTTTTAAAAATGTGCCCTAATTTGACCAAATAATATCATGTTTCATTTGCATAGTACTAGTATTGTAAGATTTGGGGTGTTACAGTTGAGCAAAAGGTTTATGGGTCATTATAGAAGTTTTAGGAGTATTGGTATGGTTGCCAATAGAACAAAGATATAGTATCCGTCAAGGTCTATAGTGCCCTTAGAAGTCCTGGGTGTCATGGTAGGTAATTGGACCTATGAGGAAGTTCCGATTGAGATTTTGGATAGACAAGTGAAAAGGTTGACGAACAAAGATATAGTATCCGTCAAGGTCCTATAGAGGAATGAACAAGTTGAAAGTGCCACATGGGAAATCGAGGCATACATGAAAAAGCGATACCCATAGCTCTTCCACTTTACTCAAGCCAAAGGTAATAAATCAAGTCCAATCTGTTATTTCAATTTTTATGTTCTGCCATCATGTCATTTTGTATGCATTCATTTTCATGGTAGCAAGTTTATGGTTATTTTTGCTATTCATGTTGATACTTTACGAAAATGATGTTTATATGCATTGGTTGCATTCATGTCAAGCTGAAACCTGCATATTCACTTCTTTTACGTATGTTTCTTTGACATTCGAGGATAAATATTTTGAAGGGGGAGATATTGAAATGTCCCTCATGTGCTTCAGAATGTCCTATAATTATTATTTTAATATATCTCAAAATTCAAGCATGATTTCAGAAATCTGACATCATATCCTTGATCAAAGGGAAAAATTTAGTAGAAAATAGGTATAACCCAGATTTTAGAAAACTTGTAGTGAAAAATAATTTTATCTAATTTTGAATTCCAATTCATGTCCACACCTAGGCCATAATGTTCTAGGGGCGTGGAGTAGTGTATTTTTTAGGCATGTTTGGTTCGCATCCGTCAGGGGTGCGAACAAATGTATATTTTTCTTTAGTTTTCCTACTTTGTCCAAGGGCATTTAGGTAATGACCCCAATGTCCATTTAAATATGAAATCTTCCATACCTAACCATTGTTCAACTGTATAACTCACAAAACCCTCACTGAAACCTATCCAAGACTTTTATCAAATCTCTCTTTCAAATTAAAGGATTTAAAGATCAATTCTGGAACTCAATAACCTATCTTAACCTTTAAGTTTCCCTCAACTCAATTTTAAGAAAATTCAAGTTCAAGGTATGTTGGTCTTCATCCATGGGTCTTTTCAGCCATAGAGCTCAACCTTCTTTTTTTATTAAAATTTTATGATTTCAAGTTGTATTACTCTGAGGTATCTTTTATTATAAAATATGAACATAAATTATGTTGTAGTTTTATCAAGTATTGATTGATTATGCATTAATATCTACTTTAAACTTATTTTATGAGTTGATTTATGTCAATTGAGATTATGCATGATTTGAGCTATGAAGACTATGAACTATAACGAACTTTTGATATGTATTTCATGATACCCAAATTGGAGGTTCCATTACAATGTTGAAGGGTTGATTTAAATTGATTTTACTCTTCTTGTTATACTCTTGAGTTGCATGACTTTTAACAAGTATCATGAACCCACCCTATATTTGATGAAATTGCATGACAAGAATCCTCAAGTTATTGACGAACTATTACACGATTTACAAGTCAAGTATTTTATGATTATTATCGTCTCCCAAGTATGTATTGAAATCATGATGATTCTTATGATCTACAAGTTAACCACTCTTGTGAATTGTGAAGCCTACTACAATTTCTCATGAATCATGTTGTACTCTTCACCCTCTAGTACAAGGCAAATGTCTACATGAATGGGTCATGAACCATGTTATATACCTTACTCTCACGTACGACTTATTATGATACATTACCTAATATCTACATGAATGGATCATGAACTATATTATATACCATACCCTCATGTATGACTTATTATGATACATTACATAATATTTACATGAAGGGGTCATGAACCATGTTGTATACCTTACACTTATGTACGACTTATTAAGATACATTATCTTATATCTACATGAAGGGGGTCATGAACCATATTCTAAATCTTACCCTCATATATGACATAATACTATGTACTATCCATTACATACTAGAAGGGGTCATGACACATGCTATACTCCCTACCCTCTAGTACAAGGTAATTATATGAGCTATCATGTCACTGTATTGTATTGAACAATATATACAAGAGATATGTTTCACAAGTATATTTTATCATAAGCATTGATCATGCATTTCATATTAATATTATATATCTATTGATTATGATTATGTATTTTTAATACGATGACATATGTCTTTGATGCATTTTACTCTTCATGCTTAGTATATTCCAAGTACTAACGCATAATGTATGACTACATGATATTACCATATAGGGACTGGAGCTCCTTTTGATCTTTCTGCTCTATGTGGCTAGTACAGGTCTTTGAAGAAAGATTTGGTGAGTCCTCAATTCTGAGGACAATAACTACTTTATTCATATCTTATTAAGACTTGTCTGTTATGTCCGATACTTATTTTTATGAGGGTAATCCCTAGAAGTGTCTTGGTCGTTGCTCCATTCTAAAGTAAAGGTGTTGTTGGTTACTAAGTTTGAATATAATTTTGAGCTTGACTCTTCTTATGTTTCTATGTTTATGATAAAATTCCCTTTTTATACTTGACTCTTACTGATGTTTAGTTCCATTTTGACAAGCAAGGATATGTACAAGATATGCTAAAAGGCTTGTTTAGGATATCTTCGGACTTCCTATTCGCCATTGGATCATGACTATACTCATCCCAAGACTCAATGCTCACAAGATTCTATCAAATTAGTTCACTTTTATTCAATCAATCAAGTCTTATAAAGGCTATTATCAATTCACCATCTCTGTCATAATCAAGCCTTTTGGTTGATCAATTACCCAATCAAACTCAATCTCATCATTTAAGAGTAATTTAGACTCACATTTATGACCACATTTAGCTTGGTTCAATTATTTGATTCAAGCTTTGAAAAATACGAAAGGACTTTCAGTTTCATACAAGTGACACTCATACTCAATCATAATCATATTCAATGGTTTCACCATTCATGCTTTTTGTTTCAGTCAACGTATATAGAGAAATAATTATGGACAAAATATAAGAAGGGTTTTATTAAATTAGATATGTAATTCATCTTTTTAAGAGTCGAAGCTATTAAAACAATTACAAATGGAATATAATGCATTAATATGTTAGGATCTAAGAAATTCTGAAGGAAACAAATCATAAAAGGCTCAATCCTATCACAAATTAATCTTTCACATCATTGGAGATCATGGAAGGACATAATACATGATTTAGTTTGCCTTACACACTTTGGGATGACGGAAGATAACTACATTCACAAAAGTTTGCTCCAAGCACTCAAATCCATAGCTTTTTTCTCCTTTTCTTAGCCCTAGTTCTTTAATTAGAATGCATAAATAAACTTAGGAATGATTTTAGGAACTAGTTTAGTATCTTCCTCAGCTTCCCATATGGCTTTCTCAATAAATTAATTTTTCCATGGGATTTTAACTTAGCCATCTCATTGGTCCTCAAGTTGTGAACCGGTTGATCAAGAATTTGGAGTACAATCTATCCTTATCAGAAAGGCTAGATTTAACTCCAATGCTATCATTGGGAACTACAAATGAAGGATCTCCTAAGCATTTTTTCAATGGGAAGAAGCCCTTTGCTCAGCCCTTTGATATATTGAAGGTCACCATTTGCCGAATGCTATTTGGGCTGCAGTTCCCCGCCCCAAATCCACTGCCATGTTTGACTATAGGGTGGACCAGACAAGGTACTTGCTTTTGATAAAAGATCTAGAGCAATGAGTCACTTTGATGAGATGGGTGGCTGCTTAAATTGCTAAGCAGTATTCAAAACTTGCATGGGTTACCACTCACTTGGAGCCAATTATCAAGGCTTCGCTCAGTTTCCCCACTATGTTTTGGTTTGTAATTGCTCATTCACGTATCTATCTAAGACTTATTGATTATAGTCTAACATTGGAGTACATAGTTTTTTATGCCAGCATCTTAGCTTTCTATGATATTGACTGGGTGCACCTAGCACTAAGCAAATTAATGAGATCGCACCGAAGAGGTCTGCCTCTATCCCATTCCCGTGCATGATATACAAACTCTTTCTAGAGTTGAGGGTAAAGATATTACACCAGCAGGACTAGGTAATTGAGGCCGAACATACATTGGATCCCAGCCTAATCAAGGCTGAAGAGAACCCAATGGTACTTCGGTGAGCATAACCTACACCTATGCCAGAGATGTTTTGCCCAGCATCACTGTCACGACTACTGAGTAAAGGCCACTATAGCCTAAGGCAATTAAGGAAAGAGGGCCCACTACTCCTGCTCCTGCATCACAAGGCACGACTTTACAGGTTAATACGGCGGTTATGATCTACATGTCTGCCACATCTACATAGGCCTTGGCACAGAGGTTATCACATACTGAGATAGTTGACTCAACTTGTTCATCAGATCAAGACATGGGTTTGCCAGGCCATTTAAGACTCAAAGGGTGTGATGTAGGTATTCGTGGTTGTTACTATTCAAGGCCATATCGCTACTATTGATGTCCACATTGATGCCTTCGAGGAAAAGGTATAGTGGAGATTGAGCGAGGCCAAACCTTTAGATTTACCGGCTATGAAGACAGAGATCCAGCAGTGCAATGACCCTCCAGGTCATTTCTATAGTTCCATAAATAATTTAGCAATTTGACCATTTCAGTAGTTACCTCAAGTTATTTGCAACTTATAGACACTGATTTTTGGTCGTTGGGTGAATCCTTTGACAATTATACAACTTTTCAAGTTAAATAAGAGATTGTAATCGTAACATCAATTTTTAGGTAAAGTCCTAGTAAATAGCCTTAGAGTGGAATTCTAATGGTACTATCAGCTCCAGATTGACAAATTTAAGCTAGGAGCATGTTTGGTGCAATTATATCGAGTTTTGCAAATTTATCCATCAAAATGGGTCACTGGTTGACTGTAGTCAACATCATTAGTAAACATGTGCCAAATTAAAATTTTGACTGCACCATCGAATCTAGAATGTCAAGTTTGGTCTTAGAGGATGTTTCATTTGTTTTTTTTGGGCTTACGATTATATTTTTGATGCTTCGGTAAACTTAGATATTAATAAATAGGATCCATATTGGGAGAAAAGTGATCTCCAATGGAAATTGTCACTACACCATTGAGTCTAGAATGTTATTTTCGATCAGATTTCAAATATGAACTGTATTTTTGTCACTTTTGGAGAGGCCGGAACATCAAAATTAAGTTTGAGCGATTGTTGAAGATTAAAGCGGCATAGGCGACATTTACAAATCAGAGGCTGCTACGTAGTGGGAGTTTGGAATTTAAAGAAAAATATAAAACATGGAGAAAATATAGAAAATTTTTGGAAAATGAAAATTGTGCAACATGAACTTTTCAACTCGATTCGTCTTCCATTATGTAGTGGATTTCGGTGATTTAAAAGCATAACTTGTACATTTTTCTAAGGTGAACAACGTGGAAGATTCATAAACTAATTTTCGCAAGTCGATTAAGGTAATACTTAATGCTTTCCATCTATATATTGAGTGTAATGTTCAAAAACATCGACATGTGATCTCTTAGCTGTTTTAAGTTTGATTTTGGTAGAATTTGGGTCTATTGTATAAGTTTATGCATAGCACACACTGTGGTAATGTCAAATTTAATTTGCAGTGCTCTACTAGGTGTAAAATTATTAATATATCTACTATTTATGTTATAATTCTTTGAAAAACATCGAGTTAAAATATCTCGATCATTTCTCATCGAAACTGAATGGAATTCGGTCTACAAGGTACTACTTTTTGAGACCTAAATTGTGGTGTATTCAGATTTTGTTAATTTGACTATATTTTATAGGAATATAGCTGAGAAGCTTCTGTACGTAGATGTTATTTTTCGATAAAAAATGTCATATGTTTTAAGCTGTGTTTTATTATTTTGAGCCTCATTTTGAGCGCATATTTTGGCTACAGACTGGGGGTGACGTATTGATCATTTTATGGGGGTTGGATTGGTATTTTGTGCATGGGCCCTACTTTCTTTATTTTTATTGCGATTGAGCTATTGTCCCTCGTTGCTCGAGATAATGCAGTTAATATAGCTGTACTTATGTTGTGATTCATATTTTAATAGTTGAGAAGCATTTAAAGGTGGTCAATAGGGTAAAACTCACGTTGACTGCTTTAGAGCCTGTGGGTTCGTGTTTTAGGTAGGTTAGGTTATGGTTGGAAGTCGTGAGTAATATATATATATATACATATATTTCGTGAGGCTCATTGATAGTTATATTTCCTACTATGCATTTTAACACTGTTATCATGATTATTTTACACGTGTCTTCCGTGATAGTAGTTGTACTTAGCATATAGGGTAACTATGGTTATTTTGGGATACTTGTTGTTCTAGACAGTACTAGTTGTGAACGCTATAGTATTTTGAGTTCTGGTGTTGTAGAACCGTGATAAGGCCCAATAAAGGCTGGATATGGGCTAATGCTCTGTGATAGGTATGTGTTCTGCCTTATCTCCTATCTGTCTAATTATGTAGCGTAATGCTAATATGATACGCTGAATGTGGGACTGTTTGTTGATTACACGTTATACTATGGACTGAGTCTGGTATAGATTTGTTCTAATGGGCTAGTTTTTTTGTGTACCTATGACACAACTATTTGGTGTAATAATTTGGTACAGATGTGACTCTATTGATCTTAGTTGTTCTGGATACTTGTGATATACATGTCGATCATTATTTGGTCTAGGGCCCTGGTGATTATTTGTGGGTATAGGACCCCGTTGACACCTTTGGTCTAGGACCTACATTTATTCTCTATCTCTTTGTTCTTCTGGGGCCTTAGCCTATGATTAAGCTAACGCTGCCCTAATATGCCCTCTACATAGATGCACGCATACACTTGTGTGATTTTCCATATTTACTTAAAGCATTTGTGATTGAATGGAACATTGTACATTTGTCTTTGGGTGGTCATGACCCTGCATTGCTCTGTGACATATATACTTCTGTATGCAACTGTTAGTCCTTGTGCTTCTACTCACCTTACTTAAGGCTGGGATTAGCTAGTGTTATCTGAGGGATAGTGAGATACGGATATGTGGGATAGATTGTGCAATATATATAAGTTTATAGTGTCATCGTCTATGTTCACTCTAAGTACGATATGACTTTGGTGTTCTGAATATGGATAAGATTTCTTGAGTGAGGGACTATTTTTATACTTCGATCCTATATGATGCTCCCCATTGCTATTCGAGTTTTGATGATCATTTTCGAGTGTCTATGACCGGGAGTCACACACCGTGGTTTGAGTTCGGTGAACATAACTAAGATACTAGGTGGTGGATGACAATTCTACAGTTCGAGCACCAGTTGACTATTCGTGGGTTTGAGGCCCAGTTGCCTACTCATGGGTTCGAGGCACTATTGATTATTCTTGGTCTCAAGGCCCTATTGATTGTGTGAGGGCCATTTTTTCTCCCACAGGGGAGTCAGCCTACCATTATTTATATTGCTAGAACATCTGGCCTTGGCTGACTGCCTGAACCAGTGGCCAAGTTACGAAGGCGGTTCGACGCCTCATCGATATTATAGGTTTTCAAGGCTGCCTGTGATACTGGTTACTGGATGGATCAAGGAATCAGTTAATTTATTGTGGATCCAGACACCTATACACACCCTGATTATGTGAGAGTATATCCTCTAGGCTTATGGTGCATCCAGGCTTAGATACTAGGGACTTACAATCACAAACAGCTGACCCTAGGATCATGCGATATTTGGGAATTAAGTTTTGTGGTAACTTTTTTAGTTCTTTGGTGATTATATCTATTAGATTGTGCGTTGGTATAATCTTAGGGCTTATGGGGGCCCAGTTGGCACACAGGCATAGCTATTAGGGGCTTGCCCCCGCATACAACACTATATCTCAGTCTGGAGAAAGTTTTGGTTTGGGTCTACTCCTGTTTCATTAGTTAGTATCATTGCCCACTACTTGGGTCAGTTCAGTTGGGATTCAGTGATTCTCTAAACATGCTTACTCCATGATGAGAGTTAAGATTTGTTATAACTACTGTAGTTCAGATTTGTTACTTTGTGTCCTAAATGGAATTTTTGGCCACAACATTGGATCCATAATGTCGAGTATGGTCTAGAATGGCCGTTCATTGCTTTTCGAGTCTTCTGAGTGTATTTTGATCCATTCAGTACACTCAAATATTGGGAAATAGGACCTATATTAGGATAAAATGGCTTCCAATGGAACTTTTGACCACACTCTTGAATAAAGAATGTAGTTTCTGATAATATTTCATATATGGATAGTATTTTTTGACTTCGGGTATGTCCGGAACATCGAAATTAAGTTTGAGTAGTTGTTGAAGGTTAAAGACAGCGCATATGATATGAACCAATCACAAGCTGCCACATGGAGACGTATTGGAATTCAAAGAAAGTTATAACTGTGAAGAAAAACTGGAAAATTTCCATAAAACAAAAATCATGCAACATGAACTTTTCAACTCGATATCTCTTTCGTTTTTTAGCCGATTTCAGTGATTCAAAAGCTTTAGTTGTAAATTCTTTTAAGAGAACACCATGGTAGCTTTGTAAACTAATTTCGGCACATTACTTGAGGTGAAAATTGATGTTGACCATTTGTATATTGAGTGTAATTTTCAAAAACATTGACATGTGATTGCTTATCCGTTTTAAGTCAAATTTTGATAAAATTTGGGTCTATTCTGTCATTTTGTGCGTGGCGCATACTGTAGTAATATCAAAATTTATTTATAGAGCTCTGTTTTGTGCAAAATATTAATATAAGTGCAGTTTATGTTAGAATTCTTTGAAAAAATTGAGTTGAGATATCTCGGTCGCTTCTCATCAAACTTAATAGAATTTGGTCTACATGGTACTACTTTTCAAGACCTACATTGTGGTATATTCAAATTTTGTTAATTTGACTATATTTTGAAGGAATTTGGCTGAGAGGCTTTTATACGTAGATGTTATTTTTTGATAAAAAATTTGGTTTGATTTGGGCTGTTTTTGATTATTCTAAGCCTCATTTTGAACCCAAATTTTGGCTACAAACTTGGGGTGACGTAAGGATCATTTTGGGGTGGTTGGTTTTGTATTTAGGGCGTTGGCCATACTTTCTCCATTTTTGTCACAATTGACCTATTCTGTCTTGTTCCTTGAGGTATTGCAGTCAAAATTGTTGTGTTTTTGTTGTGATTCATATTTTAACAGTTGAAAAGCATTTAGAGTTTGTCACATAGAGTGAAACTTGCATAGACTACACCAGAGCACATGGGTTTGCCTTTTAGGTAGGCTAGGCTTTGTGGTTGGGTTGTTCTATACTGTGCTAGTTGTGAGCACTTTAGTAGTTGTGTTCTGGCGCTATAGAACCACGATAAAGCCCGATAAAGGCTAGATGTGGACTAATGCCTTGTGCTAGGTATGTATTCTTGCCTATCTCCTATATGTAGGAATATGTAGCCTAATGCTAATATGATACGCTGGATATGAGACTGTTTGTTGATTACACATTATATTATGGATTAACTCTGATATAAATGTGCTCCAATAGGCCAGTGTTTTCTGGGTACCTATAATATAGTTGTACGGTGGACTGATTTGGTATAGATATGACTCTACAGGGCTTGGTTGCTTTGGATATTTGTGATATAACTGTCGGTCATTCTTAGGTCTAGGGCCCTGGTGATTATTTTTGGGTTTGGTACACCGTTGAAACTTTGGGTCTAAGACCTATAGTTTATTCTCTGACTCTTTGTTCTCCCGGGGACTTACCCTATGCTTAAGTAGACATTGCCCTAGATGTACTCAACATAGATTTACGTAGCTGCTTGAGTTATTGTCCGCATTTACTTAAAGTTCTTGCCATTGAATGGAATGTCGTGTATTTGGCTTTGGGTGAGCATGAACCGGCATTGCTCTGCATATAGTTGTTAGTCCTTGTGCATTTATCCTCCTTACTTAAGTTTGGGATTTACTATTATTATCTGAGTATTGGTGACATATGAAAGTGTTGGGATAGATTGTGTTATATATATATATGTTGTGAGGGTCGTAGCTTACGTTTAGTCTGGGTATGATATCACTTTGATGTTTCGGATCAAGACAAGATTGGTCATATTCGAGTGTCTAAGACATGTGAGTCACACCCTATGGTTTGAGTTTGATGACTATGTGTGTAATGTCATGTGTTGCATGCCGATTCTATTGTTCGAGCACCAGTTGACTCTTCATGGGTGTGAGACCCAATTGGCTATTCGTTGGTTAGAGGCCCAGTTGATTAAACTTGGTTTTGAAATAACCCATAAAAGTCCCCAAAATTGTGCCACTTAAGTGCTTGAAATAGTACTTTTCATATATCTCAAAATGCGTTTGTGATATCAAAAATCTGACTTCATTTTCTTGTTTAGAGGGTCAAAATTAGGGGGGGAAAGGTCTAATTCCAATTTTAGAGCAACCATATCAAAATTCAAAATTCCCAAATGTCAATTTCTAGAGAGCTATTCATATCGCTGGCGCGATGCACCAAGGGCTCGCAGATGAAGAAAATGGACTTTTGCGTCTTGTCCGTGACACGAACATGCACATTTTTCTGTCCACTTATTTTCTTGTAGTTCAAGACTTTTAAGTCTGGGGCCTAAGTGTCACAAAATATAAAAATGCCTATATTTAGCCACTTTTGACCATCATATCATTGAAAACATTACCCTATATTCATTCAAATAATTAGCCAATATTTCATCTCATAAATTCAAGTCTCAAACCCTCATTTGGATCTGAAGATTTTCCTTCAAGATTCAAGTCTCCATATCCAATCTTCATCAATTTCGGGTAAAGTTAAACAGATACAACAAGAATTAATCACCCTATGACTCTAACTAAATCAATATAGCCCACACAAAACCATACTCCTATTTAAATGAAAATCGATTTACATTCATAAACCAACTAACGACCACTCAATTAAGCAAGGAGTATGATATTATAGGCATTCAGTTAGCAATCACAAGGTCATAACATAGAATTCTAGGCATGGCAATACATTAAATCAGGCACACCCTAAATTTCACATTCCCCAATCATTCTATTCAATAAATTGATGCTTACAACTCAAGCCAATCACAATCATCAAAGCACACAATAAAGATAAATGGAAATTTTACGATTACAACTTAACCAAGTGACTTACTAGAGATGATGAAGGTTGTGAAGATGTAAAAGGATGCAAATAGGTGAAACCCTGGGTGTGCCAGAATGTCTTGCCTAAAATTTGGTGTAGTCACTAGAAAAATGATTGAAAATGATAGGAGAGGGAATAAATTTTATAAACACATCTGTAATAGGGTAACAGTGAGGTTAAATTAATTTTGACCCCTTTTCTACTTTATTGGGTCAACATTTAAAATTTAATATATTAGGTGTATAAAACCCAATTACGAGTTGTAGACTATAGCTCCTGGTCTAATAGATCATTCAACACTTCAAAAAATTTTAGAAACATGCCTGCATTTCACAAACCCCATTCACGACTTGTAGATTGGTCTACAAGTCATAAAGTTGGCTCATCGATGGAGTGCACACAAAACTTGCTCACTGTAACTTTCTGTGAGATAGGACTATGAGTCATAAGGTGTAATACAACTTTTAAGCCTGGTTGTAGAGACTGCACAAAATGCAATTCTCAGTAAAATCTGCAATTCTTATCTTGAACCTATATGCTCTTCATAAAATGCACTTGCACTCTAGATGCAACAAAGACAGTGTCAAAGATACCAATCAAAACATAATCAAACAATCAACTCAGAATTCAAAAACTAAAAATAAACTGAAAGCTAAGCTAAAACATAAAAAATACTTGGTGTGTCTCCCAAGTAGTGTCTGATTTATAGTCGTGGTATGACTTAGACATCTTGTGTACTAAGACTTCTTCAAGATTTGGTGAATCCTTGTCACCAGACTTTGCTTCTTTCATCATGCCACTCTGAACCTAATCTAGTTTTGTTTATACAAGTTTGAAATGGCTATTATTTTGTTGAATTATTATCGACTGCTAATCAACTTTATAATTTATCTTGATAATGTCGAGGTTGTTTTCTGTTAGCATCTCTTCATGGGTATATGCCTTTTTGATCAACTGGGCAAGCAGATATTTGAATCTAGAACTTTTATCTCCCTTACACTAATGGTGCGGTAGGATGATACAACTACTCCTACCACTCTCTTACTCATGGCTTGCCTCCTTAGTATGGCATATTCTCCGACTACACTTTGGAGTGCTTAGATCTTGCATCTATTGTATTATCATCTCCAGATTTACTTAGTTTTGATCAAGAATTTGGAAGATTCTTGCATTTATCTTTGCTTACTCAAAGCTCTTATCAGAGTTATCGATGTAACTAGTTGGTTGTTCGTATATAGGTCTATACATGCGGTGAATGCCAACCAACTTGTTCATCTATTCAGCAACTTATGCGAATGATTTCACTAAGTCTCTACCTCCCATAATAGCATTTGCATATGCTTGATTATGTAGTTTTAGTGCTCAATAGAAACTTGCTAGTAGTGTTGTGTCCAAAATACAATGGTTCGGAGCACTCCTTAAGCATTCTTTTAACTGCTCCTATGTGGAAATAAGTGAATCACCATGGAATTGCTGAAAGGTAATAATTTGATCCCTCAGTTTAAACCTATTTGATCTAATAAGGAACCTTGCTAAGAAAGCCCTTTGCAACTCAAACCAACTAGTGATTACCCCTTGTGAGAGTTTAGATAACCACAATGCATCATTGTTTGTAAGAGACAATAGGAAGCCACAATGTCCCATAACATCTATAGATAAACGTTGTGTTCCCATTACACTCCTGCAAATATATGTAACATTTTGCAAGTGACCATGTGGATCTTTTGATGGTATGCCCCTAAACAAACCACAACTTTGCAAACTTTGGTGTAGCTCACAAGAAACTGTGAACCTTTAGTTGGCTACCACAATAGCTCCCAAGATGTTAATGTTTCTTGGGTTGTTCTTCTTGTAATTCGTTAGATATTTAAATCAATTAGAGTTAAGGGAAAGCCTTGTCTCCTTATGTTGGGAATGCAACATCTGTATATCCTGCAAAGAAACTAGATAAACAAAAAATAAAAACAAAAGAAAAATACAGTGGAGCTAAGAAATTAACACTTGAACTATATTACTAATGAATCTAGTCAAAGTATCATCGTATTCCCCGATACTAGTGCCATTTTTCTTTTGATTAGCTCAAGACAAACCTCTCCATTATAGGAAAAAATGATTTTCAAAGTAATAAACCTAACCGAGTTTAGAGTCAAATCCCACAGAGAATACGTGGACTTTCTGCATAGATTCACGAATAAGCAATTCAAGTATCAAACAACTCAATTCCCAATGGAAGGGGGGTTTGCAAAAATTAACAAGAAATTAAATAAGAATGAGAGACAATTAATATATAGTGAACCTTTGGTAATTGTGTCCCCCATGATTCACTAACTCAACTTCCCTGGATAATACAATTCTTGACTAGAATACCATATGTAGGATGGTAATTTAAGTTCTTTCGATCCTTTGGTCAAAGGCAAGGTCAACTTTCACTATGGAACTTGCTATATCCCCATAGTGTGCTATACTAACCATTACCTATTGTCCCACTCAACCTCCCCTTGGTCAGGTTTGATTGATTAGATGAGAAGGAATCGATTGAATTCTATTAACCAAATTCTTTTTCTATGCATCACTACCTTGTTCGGGATCATTGACACTAGGTGAGATCTAATGTTGGTCACCATTAGAAAACATGCAACTTGAAAAAAATTGGTTAATACATGCAAACACCCATTTCTAGAATTGCTAATTACCCGGGTTTTCTAAGTTAGATTCTCGTCGTTGTCACAATCCCAAGTTGAGGGTTTAGCTACTCATATCTTGTGCAAATAATGAATAGAGAAGACATGGTTAATCACTTACCAATGAAGATTGATGAACAAGAAAACTCAATTTTTATTGAGAATCACAAGTTTTAAAGATTAAATGAATCTACAAGTGAATCTCCTCTCCAATATTTTGTCTCCAAAGATAAACCCTAAAAGTTCTCTCTAACATTCATGCTCTCTACTTTACTCTCTGTAAAATCTGTCTAACTATAGAAAACTACATCTAAAAACTTAAAATTTACTATTTATATTATTTACAAACAAGTCCCTAAAAAACTTAGAAACAATGGTCAGCAGCTGCTATAACTCACATTTCGGACTCATAAATAGGATCACGAGTCATAATCAGACTTTCCTCTTCAACTTTATTGAATCTTTGGCTGCACTGCAATGAAACATCTTGATGAGTTATAGTCTGATCTATGACTCATATTATCCTCTTGTAGTCATCATCTATATCACTTGATCCTACACCGGAAATCTCTATGAAACCTCCCATTACAATTAATAGAAATATCTGCAAAATTGTAAAGTGGTTTTGTGTGGCTAAACTTCAACATTTTTTCAACATTAGAGATCTATATGAGATTTCCTCTATGACTCATAGACTGTGTTACGACTCTTAAAAGGTCTCATATACTTTTCCCAAAACTATACCAACGTGATTTTCCTATGGAAACTAACACAAAAATACATAAAAACCATAAAAGTCGCATTTAGAAAATACAAAATCCCAAGTGTTGTGTCATGACCCAAGCCTAGGTCCTAGATGTGACAGGGCGAGTGGTAATCCGAATGGACCCTAACCAAGCATCTTAGTATATCATCTACACATCTTTGGTTGTGGAACCATAATATCAACAACAAGAGATAATAAAAATGGAAAGTAGTACTAATGGAAGTCTTTGATAGCATAAAACATAGAAGAGACAAAGATCAATCATAATTACATCATTAGTTCCAACAATATTTCTATACATAGATTTAAGCAGGAGCCAAGACACTTTCATGGCTCACCTTAAGAGTATAAAAAGTTCAACATAAATAGAAAACATGTGAAAATATTAGGATAGCTAACGTCCCAGAACTTAAGGATTCAACAAAGACCTTCTTTCAAATGCCAAGTCTAGCCACGTGGAGGATGTTCAAGAGATACTCCGGCTCCGGTTCCTACATGGTAGCATCATGTAGGCATATAGTATATGTTAATATATTTGAATGTACTAAGTATGTAGAATGCACTGCAATAAGAGGTAGGCAACATAGAGTCACTTAACTCATAACTCATTAATATCTCAAGAATCCTTAATAAGACATTTTATCAAACATATGGAGGGTGTGTAATTCTTATTCAAAATCATGTAATTCAAGAGTGAAATAATGTGATAAAAGTTAATGTAAATCAGCCCAGTAACATTTGGTAACACCTTCATGCAAAATACAATGAAACCCCTCATCAAATCTCGTAACAAATGATGAATTCTTAGCTCCAAACATGCTTAAATAGTCAACATTTTATGAAACCTCAACATAGCCTAAAAAATCAAATTTCATAGTAAGAGATATCCATAGATAATCCAACTTGAAAACATGAAATTTTCTTAAGAAGGAAGATTGGGCACCATGGGTGAAAGGACCCAATTATTGAAACTCACATACCTCAACTTTGGGGATCTCGTTGATGCAGATTTGAATGATACTTGAAGCTTGAATGAAGTTCCTAAGATTCGGTAATGAGTTTTGGACACTTGAATTTGTATAAAATATTTAACTATGTGGTAGAGAGGATTTTGAGAGTATCTTGAGTGATATAGATTTGACAAATGGCTAAGTATAGGGGTTCTTACACATATGAGAGCATGGCCTAAGAGCCCAAAGCCTTAGGCCAAAACAGAAAACTTGGGAACGAAATAACACTGATCTGTGCCCTTGGCGCATTCCAGCCAGGGCAAGGATCAAAACTAGATAAGCAAATTTTAGAAAAATTATTTTTTCTATAGTTGCTCTAAAATAGGGGTTATACTCATTTCCCACTCACTTTTCCCCCAATTCACGAACATGAAGTTGGATATTCAATACCACGCATGGAGTTTGAGATATATGAATTTTATGATTATGGCATTTTCAAGGCACAATTTTGATATTTGTCGGGTGTTTCAATATCTTCCCCTTGGGAACATTTATCACCAAATGTCAAAAGTACGCATATAAGAGAGATAATCAAGATGATTTTATCTCAACACATGAATGTGATAAAGGAATTTAAACATCATTTCAAATATCTCTACATAAATGTCAAAAATCACCATAATATGGTCAACATAAACAAGAATGCATGGACATGATTTAAGGGCTGAAACTTAAGACTTGAAATCATGTAGGGGACTTAAGTTAGTACCTTAGTCTTGAGTGGAGTGGAAGAGATATTGCTTTTGCATGTCTGTCTCGGCTTACCATGTGGCACTTTCAACTTGTTGGTTTCTCCAAAGAGACTTAATGAAAGTTACATCCTTGTTTCTCAACCTCTCCACTTGTCTATCCAAATTTTCTACCTGAACTTCTTCATAAGCCAAATTGTCTTCTACCACAGCCCCAACATCCAAAGGCACTATAACATTTAGGACACCCACACATTTTCTCAACATAGATCATGGAAGACCAGATTAACCATATTGATATCAATGGGAAATTACAACTCATAGGCCACTTACAATCCTCCTTAATACTCGATATGAGCCCACTAACCTTAGGCTTAATCTTTGCCCTTCTTGTCAAACCGAACAACTTCCTTCATAGGTAGACCTTCAAATAGACCTAATCACAAACTTTAAATTCAAGATCCCTTTTGCTAACATTGGAGTAGGACTTTTGTTGATGTTCGGCTATTTTCAACCTCTACCTTATCAACCTCACCTTCACCAAGGCTTCCATGTCTAAAGCCGGACCTAATAAGGCCATCCCCCCCTAAAAATATCCAATCGGGGATCTATAACGTCCAACATAGATGGTCTCACAAGGAGCCATACTAATGCTTGAATGATAACTATTATTGTCAGCTAACTCAACGAGTGGAAAATGTTTATCCCAACTAGCCTTAAATTCCAAAACACAAGTTCTAAGCATATTCACAAGAGTTTGTATAGTTCTTTCGGCTTGGCCATCTGTTTGAGGGTGAAAGGTCATGCTATGCTTAACCTTGGTGCCAAGACCTCTTTGGAAGGACCAACAAAAGTAAGAAGCGAATTGAGCACCATAGTCCGATATTATAGACAAACACATCCCATGCAATCTAACCAACTCATGAATGTACAACTTAGCATAATTATTGGCACCATAAATAGTTTTAATCGGTAGGCAGTGAGCCAACTTTGTCATTCTATCAACCACAATATAAATAAAGTAAAAATATTTTATAGTCTTAGGAAATCCAACCACAAAATCCATGTTGATTTCGTCCCACTTCTAAGTAGGAATCTCTATATCTTGGGCTAGGCCACCCAGCCTTTGATGTTTGGCTTTTACTTATTGGCAATTATGCAATCTGGATATGAACTTGGCAATGTCTCTCTTCATACCACCTCATCAATACACTTCCCTCAAATCTCTATAAATCTTTGTAGAGCCGGGGTGAATAGAATAGGAAGAATTATCAGCCTCATCTAAAATCTTCTTTCTTAAGTCATCAACACTAGGCACACACAATCTACCTTGGTACACAAGGGCACCATCTCCCCTATAACACCCAAACCTTACATGTACTTGTCCTATACACGTGAAAATACCTAAGGGCACTATCTCCCCTGTAACACCCTACACCTTACATGTACTAATCTTATGAATGTGAAAATCATATGGCTTCGTCAAATTAGTGCCTATTTTTAAAAGTACTTGAAACTCAAATTAGAGGTGATATGTACATCTAAAACTTAAGAGGATCGAGTGTATAAAAGTTTTAAGTAAAATCGAGGAGATCGCAGCCTTTAAAAGTGAGAGAATTGAGGTGATTGTAGGACTTATGAAGCTAACAAGTGACTCACCTACTTGCTTAACTTAAATTTGCTAGCTAGTGGGAGACGAGACCCGATATCGAATCTGTCCATGTCTAATGATGAATAAAGTATGTGTTAAAGGTATAGCTTTAGACCATGTTTTATCATCAAAAATGGACACTATATAAAATAAAAAGGGTCCAAGCCCATTACAATTCATTTGATAATTTAGGCCCAAACTAACTAAAGACAAAGGAGAAAAATGGGCAGCAAAGGCCCATCAATTTGGAGCCCCTAAAGGCTCAAGTGAAAGGGAAAAAATGGTACATTACTCACTTTATAAAATAAGGACTAATATGTAAAATAATGTAGGCCAAAGAAATCTTTTAAAAGGGATTACAAGCCGCTCCTTCAAGTCATTTAAGTTTTCTCTCTACACCTTCTTAACCTTGCAAAGCAGCCACAAGGAGACATTTATGGTTCTTGGAGAAGCACTACACCTTTACGGTAAAGGTAAATAAGAATACGTATGTGTTTGGTATTGTTTTCTCATGAAAAACAAGAGGCTAAGATGATTATACCTTTGCTGAAATTGTTAGACAATATTTTTTCAAAAGCTTGTTGTACATTTTTCTTGTTTATTTTGAAGTTTACTCTTTTTGGTTGGATTGATTATGCAGGGAGGCTACTATTTTTAATTTTTTTTGATTCTATAATGATGTATAAAAGTTGTTTCACCATTTGTATAGTCCGCAAAAGGGAGTTCTTGTATGATATCGTAATTGTGTTTTTAGTACGAACCTGTGGGCTGGTAGTTAGGAATTATTGTTCTGCGACCTCTATCCACTTTTGGACTATTGTTGGCCTATTTTAAAGATGGGTTTATGTGTATGTATGTTATATATAGTTTGGTTGAAGTTAAAACAGATTTGGGACTGTTGCCTTGGAAGTGTAGCAAGATGACGTAATGTTATGCCGCCTACTTGTGTGTTTTGTATAATTGTAATGTGTTGTGTTTTGTGCCTTTTGTGAGATTGTTATGGAACTAAACCAGGCTGCACATTATATGTATATGAGTACGTATATTAGAAAATATGATTAGAGGTAAAGATTGAAAGAATACACAGGTTAATAATTACACGCTTGCTGCCCGTGAGTTATTTGTTTTTGAGATTGGGCTACCAAGATGCATCTATTGGCTTCTAATGTTAGTTTTATCACCTACTGTATCATAGATAAATATTTGGAGGAAATGAAGATTATCTCGAGGTAATAGTGAGGTGGTACAATAAGCTATGTAAGGCTACTCAATTTCATATTACTTGGCATGAAATCTAGATTCTTCCTTGGCACATAAAGGCCCTTACCAACTCCGACATAACTATTAATCATCTCTCAACTCTTTCACATGTTTATATTCTCCCATACATAGTCACCATCAAATCTGAATACATATATAGACACCAAGTTACTTAGGTTCTTGTTGCTAAATAAAGTCCATGGGTTGTTTCATTTCATACACATTTCATTATTTGTATCATGTACTTTTTTCATTATCATATCATCTTGTATAATTATTTACATATCACATGTTATATCGATAGTCCTACAGCTCTTATATTATGACCACAAAATAAATCATCTTAAATGTAATTGAAAGATAAAGTATATTGCTTATTAATAGGTGGTAACCTGAGGGGTCAAAGAATCACCTAGCCAAGGTCGATTCTATGACAGGGGGTAGCCCAAGGGGTGAAAGGAAAAGCCTAGCCAGGTACAATCCTGATAAAGATTTACCACTGATCAGGTGGCCATTTGTATTACATGATGTGCACAGATTATACAGTAAATATAAAGTAATAAAAAGAACATAAAGTACATGGTCACTAAAGGTGGTCTCTTATCCTACACCAGTGCAGAGTTTCATTTGAGATGTTACTTCACATATAGTATTTCTTGCATTACATATTGAGTATATTATCTTATAATAATATCCATTACAGGGTACCTATATTTCATGCTACAGGTACAAGTGCTATTAGCTCTTCCTAGTAGGAATACCGGATATCCAGCTGTTATTACCAAGCTCTAGGTTGCTTCAGAGCTTTCTATGTCTAAAGCTTATATTTTTGTATTGTATAGTTAGTTGTAGTGAGGTCTGTCTGGACCCTTATAAGATAATTTTTCTCATCTAGAAGCTTTGTAGACTATATAAATTAAAGTGTGGTGATGTCTCGTACTTTAGACAATATGGTCCCAGTGGCCTAGTCATATGTATTTCCTATTGACTTGTCATTACTGTTTACTTTCTTGAAAGCATACTAAATGTAGAGATCCCTTATAATATATATATATATAAAGTGCATGGATATAGGTTGTTTCTCCCATGCCTTATCATCAATAGGTGCTAGTTTGCCTTAATGGGACTTTGGGGTGTGACAAAAGTGGTATCAGAACAGGTCCTCCTAGGGAGTCTACAAAGCCGTGTCTATATAGAATCTGGTTTATCGATGTGTTGTGTACCATATTGATAAGCAGAACGCTATGTGGAATTTAGGAGTTATCACTTTCTTTTCATTCTTTAGATCATGACATCGAACCAAGTGTAATAGGTGGATTGTGTCTAACCCCTAAATTGTTTTGTACAACAAGTATGGCATAAACCAGGGAAAAAAAGGTAACGAGAAGGAAGTAGAAGTGCTGATTAGTATACCAAGTCAGGTGAGACAACAAAATAAAGCTTAAGATGGGTCTCTATCACAAAAAGCTCCAACTCCTCCGGCTCCTGATGAACTAGGAAGTACTTAAATTCCCCCAAAACCAACTATCGATGCTACTGTGCAAGATCTGAGCAATACAGTCCAACTTTTGACTCGTATAGTTGCTAGCCAAGGTCAAAGACAGGAAGGTTCAATTATAGGTGCAGGTGGTGAGAATAGGGTAGCTAGCACGAGGATACATGACTTCCTTAATTTGGACTCTCCATCCACCAACGAATCAGATCCTAATGAAGATCCCCAAGACTTATTTATCAGATCCAACGTACATTATATGTTATGAATGTGAGTGGTACAAAAGTTATTGAGCTAGAACATATCGATTGAAGGTTGTGGCTATCTTATGGTATGAAGTGTGGAAGCAATCCAAAGATATAGATGCTTCCCCAATTACTTAGAAAGAGTTCAAGGAAGCATTTCTTGACGATTACTTGCCATTAGAGATTTGAGAGGCCCATGCAAATCATTTCTTGAATCTTCACCAAGGGAATATGAGCGTGAGGGAGTATAGCCTTCAATTTAAATCCCTGGCTAGGTATGCTACTAATGTAATTGCTATAATAGTAGATAGAGTTCATCGATATGTGGATAGATTGGATACATATCTTGTAAGAGATTGTACCATTGCTTCCTTGAACAAAGACATGGATAGTCGAAGAAGAAGGACACGAGTTGGAAAAGAGGCAGGCCAAAAGTACCAAATCTACTGGGTAGTTTACACTATCCCAAGGTAAGCTTAGGCCTCAGTTTTCTAATAGACCGCCTAGGCTAGTCAGTGCTCTACCACAACTTCAAGGGTCTAGAAGCAATCAGTTTGTCCAACAAGGTGAAGGACAAGGTGCATGGACAGTAAGATATTTGAAATACCAGCAAATGACTCCTAGGCAGCCTTATAAATAGTGTGGAAAAAGTCATTTAGGTATATGTTGTATTGGGACAGATGCTTGTTATCAGTATGGTGCGCCAGGGCTTATGATGAGAGATTGCTCGAGGTGGCATATAGGTGATATAACATAATTTACAAGGTAAGTTGTTGCATCATCATCATCAGTTCCTCTAGTAGGTAGGGGTCAACAAGAACCTATGGGTCATAGAAGAGGTGTAAGAGGGACAACTACCTCTAGCGGAGTCTATAATCGCACTTATGCTCTAGGGAGTCGGCAAAATTTGGAAGCTTCACTCTACGTGGTCACAGGTACATTGTCCATATTTTTATATATGCATTCATTGACCCTAGTTCTACACTATCACACATTAACCAACTAGTTACTGGAAAGCTTAAGATAACACCCAAATTATTGAATAAACCATTTGAAATGTACATACCAACTAGTGAATCTATTATGTCTTGAAGGGTTTATTATGACTGTGTAGTAACTATTTGTGACTGTGGCATACTAGCTGACCTTATTAAGCTAGAAATAGTCAAATTGATGTTATAATGGGTATATATTGGTTAGTTTTTTGCTATGCCCCCGTGGATTACCGAACTAAGACAGTGTACTTTCACTTAACAAATGAGGCAATTCTTGAATGGGAAGGCAATATTAGGGCGCCAAAGGGTACTTTTATCTCTTGTTTTAAGGCAATAAAGATGATATCTAGAGGGTGTATATGTCATTTAGTTAGAGTAAGGAATACAGGGGCAGAATCGCCAACTCTTCAATCAGTTCTAGTGGTGAATGAATTTATTGATGTGTTCCCCGAAAAACTTCTATCTTTACCTCCAGAATGAGAAATAGATGTTGGTACTGACTTACTTCCAGGCACTCAACTTATTTCCATCCCTCCATATAGAATAGCCCCGATAGAATTGCATGGATTAAAAGAGCAGGTAAAATACTTTTTGGAGAAGGGTTTCATAAGACTTAGTGTGTCCCTTTTGGGTGCACCAGTGTTATTTGTACGCAAAAAGAATGACACCTTGAGAATCTTTATCGACTATCGACAATTGAATAGGCTGACCATTAAGAATAAATACCCCTCCCCAATATTGATGATTTATTTGATCAATTATAGGGTGCCAACTGCTTTTCAAGAATTGATTTGAGATCAGGGTATCACCAAGTGAGGGTGAAGGAGAAAGATATACCTAAGGCCACTTTCAGAACATGCTATGATGAATTTGAATTTTTTGTTATGTGATTTGGGCTAACAAATGCACTAATATTTTTTATGGATTTGATGAATAGGGTATTTAAGCCATTCTTGGATGTATTCGTGATAGTATTTATAGATGACATTTTGGTATATTCAAGATCAGAAGAGGACCACGTAAATCACATACGACAGGTGTTACAGGTTCTTCTAGACAGTTGTACGCCATATTTTCTAAATGCGAATTTTGGCTAAAATCAGTGGCATTCTTGGGTATTATGACTGATGAGGGAATAAGGGTTGATTCATAAAATATAGAAGGTATGAAACATTGTCCAAGGCCAACGACACCAACTGAAGTTCAGAGCTCCTTAGGGTTGGCAAGTTATTACAGAAGGTTCATTAAAGGATTTTGTTTTATTTCTAAACCTCTAACAATGTTATGACATAAGGAAATCAATTTCCTATGGAATGATATATGTGAAAGGAGTTTGCTGGAGCTGAAAAATAAGCTAACTTAGGCACCTGTGCTAGTACTTCTAGAAGGCACTGAGGGCTATGTAGTGTATTGAAATGCTCCAGGAGTTGGCTTAGGGTGTGTACTGACATATCATGGTAGGGTAATTGCTTATAAATCTAGATAGCTATAACCATATTCCAAAAACAATCCAACACATGATCTTGAACTAGCAGTAGTTATGTTTGCTCTAAAAATTTGGCGCCACTATTTGTATAGGGTTCACGTTAACATATATACTGATCATAAGAGCCTGCAATACATCTTTAAGTAGAAAGACCTAAACTTAAGGTTGCGGAGGTGGCTAGAGCTAATAAAGGATTATGACGTTAATATACTTTACCACCCAGAGAAGGCAAATGTGGTAGAACATACTCTGAGTCGTAAGGCAATCATGAATATTGTTGATCAGGCTGTGGTAAGTCAAGTGGTGGATAAGGATCTACAACAACTAGCTAGTTTGGGAATTCGCTTTCTTTAAACAAAGGGGTTATTATGCACAATATTGCAGAGTCTTCATTGGTAATGGAGGTGAAAGAAAAATAGTTCAAGGATCCTACTTTAAAAGGACTTAAAGAAAAGGTGAGTCAAGGTATGATAAAGGTTTTGACCTTACACAAAATGGAGTAATTTATTGCCAAATAGATTATGTGCACAGGATATTAATGGACTAAGAAAGAGGATAATGGAAGACGCCCATTATTCTAGATATTCTATCTATCCAGGATCAACTAAGATGTATCATTACTTGAAGGGAATGTTTTGGTGAGGAGGCATGAAAAGGGACCTTCCAAAATTTGTGGCTCAATATCCAAATTGCCAACAAGTCAAAGTAGAGCACCAAAAGATGGGAGGCTATATGCAGTGTATAGAGCTTCAAATATAGAAGTGGGATATGATCAATATGGATTTGGTTACTTGGTTACCTCTCTCATTTCAGAAGTTTGACTCTATATGGGTAATAATTGACAGACTCACAAAGTTAGCACACTTCTTGCCATTTAGGAGTGATTATACACCTAAAAGAGTATGCCAAGCCATACCTCAAAGAGATAGTAAGGCTACATAGAGTTCTAATCTATATTATATCTAATCGAGGAGCTCAATTCACTGCAAAGTTTTGGAAGTCCTTCCAAAAGAGTTTAGGGACATAAGTGAATTTGAGTACAACTTTCCATCCTCAAAGAGATGGTCAAGTAGAACGCACCATTTAGACACTTTGAAGATATGTTGTGGGCTTGTGCATTGGACTTTAAAGGTAGTTAGGTGGACTAGTTGCCACTTATTGAATTTGCCTATAAAAATAGCTACCGCTCGAGTATTAAGATGGCACCTTACAAAGCTTTGTATGGAAGGAAATGTAGGTCGCCAATTTGATTAATTGTAGTGGGTAAAACGACCTTTCTTGGGCCAGATCTAGTACAATAAGCCATGGAAAAAGTTAGGGTAATACAATAATGGATAGAAATAGCCCAAAGTCATCACAAAATATATGCAAATGCTAGGAGGAGAGGACTAGTTACGAGGTTTAGTAAGAAAGGAAAACTGAGCCCACATTACATAGGGCAGTATAAAATTTTTAAGAGGTTCGGTCAGGTTCTATATGAATTAGAGCTACCCCAAGATCATTCAATGGTTCATCTAATTTTTCATGTTTCAATGCTTCAAAAATACATAAGTGACCCATCCCGTATCACTCCTACTGAAGATGTGCAGGTTATTGAAGATCTCACCTATGAATAGGTACCTGTTATTATTCTATATCGTCATGTTAAGAAGCTAGGGAATAAAGAAATAGCTTCAGTGAAAGTACCTTGGCAGAACTAGTAGTTAAAAGAGATAAGATAGGAGGATGACGACATGATGAAATCAATATACCCTCACTTATTTGAAGTTAAAGAGGAAGTGCAACATGCAGAATTCGGGGCCTTAATAGGTATGTCTATTTGAATGTTTATTGCGTTGAAAATGGTTAAACTATCTAATTATGCTAACATTTAAGGATGAATATTCCTAAGGGGGGAGGATGTAACACTCTACACCTTGTATGTGCTAGTCCTATGCATGTGAAACATGATATGGGTCGGTCAAATTAGCTCCTATTTTTAAAAAGGCTTGAATCTCAAATTAGAAAGCGATATATACATCTAACGCTTAAGAGGGTTGAGTGTATACAAGTTATAAGTCAAATCGAGGAGATCGTACCTTAAATTAAGTGAGAGAATTGAGGTGCTTGTAGGACTTAGGAAGCTAGCAGGTAAGTCACCTACTTGCTTAGCTTAAATTTGCCAGACGGAGATGAGGCCCGACGTCGAATCTGTCCAAGTCCAATTATGAACAAAGTACAAGTTAAGGGTGTCACTTTAGCCCCCATTCATCATCATAAATTGACTATAGTTTCATCCCAAGAAGAATAGAAAAAGGGCCCAAGCCTATTACAAATCATTTGATAATTTAGGCCCAAACTAACTAAAGAGAAAGAGAAAAATGGCCAGCAAAGGCCCATTAATTTAGAGCCCCTTAAGGACCAAGTGAAAAGGACAAAATGGTATACATTACTCACTTAATAAAATAAAACCTAAAATGTGAAAGAAAGTCGGACACAAAAATCTTTTAAAAGGTATTACAAGGAGCTCCTTCAAGTCATTTAACTTAGATTAAAAAATCAGCTTTTCAAAGCTTTCTCTCTATACCTTCTTAACCTTGCAAAGAAGCCAGAAGGAGACATTTAGGGTTCTTGGTGAAGCCATACCCCTTGAGGGTAAAGGTAAGTAAGAATACTTATATGTTTTGTATTGTTTTCTCATTAATAACAAGAGGCTAAGATGATTATACCTTTGCTGAAATTGTTGGATAGCATGTGTTCCAAAGGTTGTACATTTTTCTTGAATATTTGGAAGCTTTTCTCTTTTTGGTTGGATTGGTTATGAAGGGAGGCTATCGTTATTAATGAGTTTTGGTTCTATAATGATGTATAAATGTTGTTGCACTATTTTTATAGTCCATAAATGTAAGTTCTTATATGATATCTTAATTATGTTCTTAGTACAAACTTATAGGCTGGTAGCTGAAAATTATTGTTCCACGACTTCCATCCACTATGGGACTATTTCTAGACTGTTTTAAAGCTAGTTTTATGTGTAAGTATGTTATATATAGCTTGGCTAAACATAAAATGGATTTGGGATTGTTGACTTTGAAATGTAGCGAGATGACGTAATATTATGTTGCATACTTATGTGTTGTGTATAATTGTTATGTGTTGTGCTTTGCCGACTTTTGTGAGATTGTTATGGTACTAAACTAGGATACACATGCTCTCTCTCTCTATATATATATATATATATGAGAATGTGTATTATAAAATACAATTAGAGGTAAAAAGATTGAAAGAAAACGCGCAGGTTAATAATTACACGCTTGTTGCCCGTGAGTTATTTTTTTGTGAGACTAGGCTGCCAAGATGTATCTACTAGCTTCTGATGTTAGTTTTATGACCTTCTATATTGTATACAAATGTTGTAGGAAAGGAAGGTTATCTTGAGGTAATAGCGAGGTGGTACAATAAGGTATGTAAGACTACTCTATTTCTTATTACTTGGCATGAAATATATATTCTTCCTAGGCATATAAAGGGACTTACCAACTCTGACATAGCTATTAACTATGACTCCTCTCTTTCACATGATCATATGCTCCTATACACAGTCACCTTAAAATCTGCATAGACACATAGATGACATGGTACATGGGTTCTTGTTGCTAAATAAAGTTCACATGTTGTTTTATTTCGTACGCATTTCATTATTTGTGTAACGTATACTTTTGATTGTCATATTATCCTGTATGATTATTTACATGTCACATGCTACATCTATAGTCCTATTGCTCCAATATTGTGACTACCAAAAGAATCATCTCAAAGGTAACTGAAAGGTAAAGTATATTGCTTAATGATTGGTGTTAACCCGGGGGGTCAAATATCACCTAGCTAGGGTCAATCATATCATGGGGGGTAGCCCAATGGGTGAAAGGAAAAAGTCTAGCCAGGGCCTATCTTAATATAAATTTACCACTGATTAGCTAATCATTTGTATTACATGGTGTACACAGATTATACAATAAAGGTAAAGTACTAAAAACTAAAGGTGGTCTTTTATCCTACACTAGTTCATAGTTTTATTTGAGTTATTACTTTTTATACAATATTTACTGCCTTACATATTGAGTACAATATCTTGCACTGACGTCCTTTATAGGAGACCTACATTTCATGTTGCAGCTACAGGTGCTAGTAGCTCTCCCCAGAAGGGGTACCAGATATCTAGCTACTAGTCGAGATGGGGCTTGTCTCGACCCTTATCAGATACTTTTCCTTATCTATAGGCTTTGTAGACTATGTTAATTAAAGTGTGCGTATGTCTCATACTTTAAATAATGTGGCCCCAATGGCCTAGTCATATGTATTTTCTTTTGGCTTGTCATTACTATTTACTTTCTTGAAAGCATGTTGAATGTAGAAATCCCTTAATATATATATATATATATATATAGAGAGAGAGAGAGAAAGTGCATGGATATAGATTGATTCTCGCATGCCTTATCAGCAATGGGTGCCAATCCGTCTTAATAGGAATTTGGGGCATGACATACCCCTTTGGAGAAAATTCCAATTTACCATCTCTCACCAATATCTTCAATTCTAACAAGAAGGGGTCGAGATCTTATTTTGTGTATCTCCTTAATTAATTAAGATTTCGAACTATCAACAGCCACTACGCGACCATTGTCAACCTTTTTCAACCTAACTGACACTCTAGCCAATCGATGAACCTCTCTATCCAACTCTTTGCCACCATCATCAACATGTGCTAGGCTATCATAGACACCATATTTAGAGCATCGCCATAATATTAGCCTTATAGGGTGATAATGCACACTCATGTCATAATCTTGGAGGAGCTCTGACTGACTTCTTTGTCTCAAGTTAAGATATTTTCGAGTGAACATATATTGGAAACTGTTATGATAGATAAACATATCAACATTAACTCCACACAAATAGTGACCCCAAATTTTCAAAGCAAATACCATAATGCCAATTCAAGATCATGGGTAGGATAATTCTTTTCATGCACCTTAAGTTGTCTAGAGGCATAAGCAATCACCTTACAGTTTTGTATCAAAACACAACCCAAAATAATTTTTAAGGCATCATTATATACAACAAACACTTCCAACCCTTCCAGTATAGACAACATAGGCGCGGAGACAAGCTTATCTTTCAAAGTTTGGAAACTCTTTTCACATTAATTAGACAAATTTTGCCTTCCTTTGGATCAACTTAGTCATAGGAGAAGCAATAGAAGAGAACCCATTATTAAATCGCTAGAACTAACTCGCTAAACCCAAGAAACTTCTAATGTCCGATGGAGTCAACGGTCAAGGCCAATATCTAATCACCTCTGTTTTCTTAGGATCCATTTTAATACCATCACCTCACACTGGATGATCTATAAAACTAACATCTTTCAACCAAAACTCATATTTTTCATATTTGGCATACAACGTCTCCTCCCATATGATTTGGAACAACACCCTCAAGTGATCCCAATTATTCTTCTTAGGATGGGAATAGATTAAGATATAATCAATAAAAACCACCACAAAAAAGTCAAGGTAGGGTTTAAAGACCCTATTTATAAGATCCATGAAGATAGCTAGTGTATTTGTCAAACTGAAGGACATAACTACAAACTCATAGTGCCCATACCTAGTCTGGAAGACCATCTTGGCAATGTCACACTCCCTCACTTTAACTTGGTGATGCTGGGATGAAAGATCAATCTTAGAGAAGTGACTAGCCCCGTGAAGTTGGTCAAAAAGACCATCAATCCTTGGTAAAAGATACTTATTCTTTATTGTGACCTAATTAAGTTGACGGTAATCAATGCACATTCTAAGAGTACCATCCCCTTCTTCTTCACAAACAACACTAGTGCACCCCAAGGTGATTGACTAGTCCTAATACAAGCCTTTTTCAACAAATCCATCAATAGTTTCTTCAAATCTATTGGGGCCATATAGTAGGGGGAATTGAAGTGTGTTGAGTATCGGGAAGGAGGTCTATCCCTAAATCTGTTTTTCTTTCGAAAGGAATACCAGGTAGCTCATTGGGAAAGACATTAATAGACTTATTAACCATCGAAACCGACTCTATAGGAAGGCCTTACGACTCAACATCCCTTACCCTAAAAAGATGATAGAGACACCCCTTAGAAATAAGCTTTTAGGATTTAATGCAAGAAATGAATCTACCCTTGACCACCACGTCATGACTCTCCCACTCGAGCACTAGTTTATTAGGGAATCAAAACATGACTCTACGAGTTCTACAATCAATAGAAGTATAATATGCATTCAACTAATCCATACCAAGAATGACATTAAAATCCACCATATCTAATTCAACAGAATCACAATATAAGATTTTATGCAAAATGAAAACTACACAATTTCTATAGAACCTTCTAGCACTAGTGTATGCACCAACGGGAGTAGATACCTCATAAGACACACACAATAATTCAGGACTAACATAAAGCTTCTTGGCAACAAAAAAGAGTAATAAAAGAAAGAGTGGCACCCAAGTCAATCAAAGCACACATATCAAACTAAAAAAATTTTAACATACCAGTGATGACATCGGGTACCTCGTCCACCGCTTTTATCCCTTCGAAAGGGTAGAATCAGTTTTGCATTGCGGCATTTCCATGTTGGCCTCCTCTCCCCTTAGGACACGCATTTTCACCTTGACCTTGTGGATGACCATCTCTAACCTTGTTGCGATTATGAGGACCATCCATCCACAACCATAGCAAGCATTGATGTACTTCAAACATGGGCCGCTATGTCCTCTACCATATATTGGGCACATAGTATTAGGCACCACACCACTACCACCTTGGACCATTGGGTTATCATTTGCAAACCTTCTAGCAGAAGCAATGAAAGATCCTTGGACTTCATTAAAATGACCACTCTTGGGACTTTGGAATCTTCCTTCAAAATGGGCCCTCTTGGCCTCACCACTCCTTCTTTTCTTAAGCTTCTCACCCTACAATTGTTCAACATATGTCATGAGGCAGGACAAATCCATATCACTTATCATCATGGCAATATGACACTCCTAATTAACTATTTTGGACACTACCATCATAAATTTGTTCATCCTAGACCTCGGCTCGGCCACCAATTGTAGAGCATATTTAGAGAGTTGGTTGAACTTGAGGACATACTCCATCACACTCATGGAACCTTGCTAAATGTTCATAAATTCCATTATTTTGGCCTCTCTTATCTCAAAAGGGAACAACCAATTGAGAAATGGTGCCTTAAACTCTTCCCGAGATCACATTATCATTCCCTTTCTCCGCTTTCCATTGGGTTAACCAAATTTGGGTGACCACCTTGAATTGGTAGGCCGCCAACTATCCTTTAATATAACCCTGATAATAGATAACACTTTATATACTTCATCAATAAATTTTTGACGATGTTCATCCACTCTAGGCCAATGGAACACCGATGGGTTCATTCTTGTAAAATCCCTCACCCTAGATGCCGAAGTAGGAGCATGAGGGGCTTGGGCCCCTTGGTTGATTAGGTTGGCTATAACATGAGCCAACATGGTATTGGTATCCCAGAACTCTTCATGAGCCACGTCTTCATCTTGGGGAGCTTGAGTAATGGGAGGAGCTAGTTTTTCCTCAGGGGTATGAGCACTTCTTCCTCTTGGGATTGGTATAATCTAGAATAGAAAAGAACATTCATAAGGGAAAATCTTACTTTAACTTCTATAAAATGACATAGATGATAAAGAAGGGAAACATTTCCTAAAATACCTCATAGGCCCTTAATCATAGCTTAAGTGCACTTCACAACCATGAATATGATCTAATAGATGCAGCCTGTTCGATTCTGAGGACCATTAACAACCTAGTGATCTGATACCAAGTTTGTCACTGTCCAAGCCTAGGGCCTAGATATGACATGACAAATGGGAACCCAAAGGGACCCCAAACAAGCTTTTACGCATACATACACACATCCTTGGTTGCGCAAGAATAATATCAACAACAAGAGATAATAAAAAGGTAAAGTGAGACTAAGGGAAGTCTTTGATAGCATAAAACATAGAAGAGTCAAAGCTCAAGCACAATTACATCATTAGTGCCAACAACACCTCTAAACATAGATTTGAGCGAGGGCTAAGACACTTTCTGAGTTCACCCTCATTGTATAAAGAGTTTAACATAAAGAGAAAATAAGTGACAAGAGTAGGATAGCTAATGTCCCCAAACTTGATGACTCACCAAAGATTTTCTTTAAAATGCCAAGTCTAGCCATGTGGAGGATGATCAAGAGGTGCTCCATTTTCTCTATGGTAACATCATGCAGGCATAGAGTATATGTTAGTATGTTTGAATATAGTAAGAATGTACGATGCAATGCAACTAGACATAGGGAATTAGTACATTTGAATGTTGTAAGTATGTATAATACAATGCAACAAGAGATAGGGAACATAGTCAAAATGCATATACATAGGCAATGGGTGCGTATAATAACAATATGGCATGCATGATCAATGCTTGAAGTAAAACATGCTTTTATACAACATATTTCATGTTTTGGAAGAGACCATCATAATAGACCAAGCAAACTAGTACTTGGAACACAAGGCATATCAACCCCTTGGAAAGTGATTGAAGTATCTACCCCTCAATTGGTGGGTGGGCATAGCACCACCATCAAAGTGGCCAAGGTATATACCCCTCAAAATAATAGATGGGCATAACACCTTCAATCAAAGTGGAAAAGGTATATACCTCTCAACATGGTAGATGGTCATAGAACCCCCCATCAAAGTGGCTAAGGTACATGCCTCTCAACATGGTAGATGGGCATACCACCCCCATCAAAGTGGTTGAGGCATCTCACTCTCTCAAAAAGGTATGGTCAACTTGCAAAACTATATATACTTTTAATGAATTCAACATATACATACAATCCTTTCACCATCATAGAGTCAGTTAACTCATAAGCCATATAATAGACCATCAATAACTCAAGAATCATTAACAAGACATTTTATCAAACACTTGGCAGGGTATGTGATGATAGTTAAAAATCTTGTAATTTAAAAGTGAAATAATGTGAGAAAACTCAATTTAAATCATCCCACCAAAACTTGGTAACACTCTTATGCAAGGTACATTAAAACTCCTCATCAAACGTCATAATATATCCTAGATTCATAGCTTAAAACATGCATAAACAATCAATATTTTCTGAAATCCCAACATAGTTTATGATCAAATTTCATAGTAAGAGATACCTATAGATAATCAAACTTGAAAACATGCAATTCACTTAAGAAGAAGGTTGGTCACCACGGGTGAAAGGACCCAATGGTTGAAACCCACATGCTTCAACTTTGGGGATTTCCTTGATGTATATTTTAATAAGAACTTGAAGTTTGAATGAAGTTCTTGAGATTTGAAAATGAGTTTGGGACACTTGAATTTGGATGTAATATTTAGCTGAGTGTTAGCAAGGGTTTCAAGTGTGTCTTGAGTGATATAGCATTGAAAAATCACTAAGTATAGGTATTTTTACGCATAGGAGGGAATGGGTCAAGACCCCAAAGCCTTAGGATAAAACAAAAAAATTTTGAAAAAAAAAATGCTAATGAAATAAAGAAATCAGGGTATATACCAATACCTATGACGGGTAAAAAGATGGAATAGAAAGAAATAACTCTTGCGGTCCAAAATTCAAAAAAAAATCCTTCAGAGTGTTAAATAGCTTGTATCCATAGAATATCAGGCATGCCATAGATAATGAATAAACAGGAGTTAATATAATTCGAATTACCATTACAAAAGTAATTAGTAGGTTTAGAATCAAAAGATATTTTTGGCACATAATTATTTCAAAAAATACTAGCAATTTGACAACAAAAATACTCATACCTGGTAATGCAAGGGAAGCCATCAAAAAGCTACTAAACATCATGAACATCTTTGGCATCGGAATAGCTCTTCAACCCATTTTGTCAAGATATAATAGTGATCCGTGCCCCCGGTGCATCGTGGCATGGGCGTGGATCAACACTGGATGACGAATTTTTTGAAAATTTATTTTTCACTATGGTGGATTTAAAATTAGGGTTATACCCACTCTCTATTTAATTTTATTCCCGATCATGAATATGAAGTCAAATTTTTGATTTCACACATAAATTTTGAGATATGTGGAGATTACAATTATGGGCATTTTTCACAAGCACATTTTCAGCATTTTTGGCACGTTTCATTTTAGGCATCAAATATGTTGTATGTTGACAACACATAAACGAGTCATATATAACCTCCTGTAAACTAGAAGTCCAAAAATTTAATTTATTGGAAATCGGCACGAGCCCTCTTCAACAAGCCTTAAAATATTCTACGAGTCATAGACAACCTTTCGTGAATAAGGGAATCTGAACTTGTACTTTGCTGAAATTTGTTACGAAACCATCTTCTATGAGTGGTAAAGGGTTTTACGAGTTATTAACTCTTCTAGCAAACTGAAGGATCATGAAACTTAATTCATTAGAACTTACTACGAGGCCCCTTTGTATGAGTCATAAACCCCTCTATGAGTCGTAATGGCCCTCGTCAACCTGCTTTCACATCTTTTCTCAATCATTTCCTCAGCCACTCCTGCACAGCCACTCCAGATCAGGTGAAAAGAAAATTTGGGGGTGGATGGTGGGATGTTACAAATCATGAAAAAGAATTGGATACTAAGATCAAAAAATAAAGAAACACTCTACCCCTTGGTAAATTACAACATTCATTTTTGAAACTATGTAGTTATTAGTGATGTCAAAATATCTAGTTGTATAAAGCTTTGTTTTAATGATTGAATATATTTTGAAAAACTAATTAATATACCTATAACTCTTATGTTTGTGAGAATGGATTAATTTGCTTTTATGGGATTGTAAAAGGGGATGCAACACTGGGAAATTTCTAGCTAGGTTTTCTCACTTAGAAACCTCCTATGTACTATTTTTAGTATCTTAAGTATATCATGTATTATGAAATATATTTTGTGATAGTTATTGATTCCCTGTGATTCCAATACAGGTATCTACAACTGTTATGTTTATGTTGGGACATAATTTTGTGGTTATGGATTCGAAACAATTCATGCAATTTGGGACAAGTTCTGTCCATATTCTTGACTTAGAAAGTTGTTGTGTGCAACTATTAGTTTTTCTATTATATCTTTGTGTAAAAAATATATTTTGTGGTGACTCTTACTTTTACAGCCTTAATATATATACCTATGACATTTGTGAAGGATGTAAAGTCTAGTTCATCATTTATCAATTCAAAATATAGTTTCAACACAAGGCAGTCTAGTTGTCTAGATTTGTGTGAATTGCACGGACTAGGTCATTTTTGGTATCTACTTTTTAAATTTTCACCTTATGAAAGTGTTGAATATTAAATAAATACTTGATTGTGTGATTAAGGTGTTTATACCTTGTACAATCATAAAGGAACTTGTGTGATGAAAGTGACATCCATATTGATCCACAACATGAACTTGGTCGGGCTGGTTATATGCAAAAAAGCTAAGGTTCATGTAAAAGCTTCTACTTATGCTCTTATTACCTACTTGTATATTTGAAAGTTTATCTTGGTACCATGGCCGCCATCGTTTAGTTTTATATTATTGCATTGGTATTTCAGTCTTGCAAGACACTTGTTTAATTCAGCCACTTGTATGTATTACTCAATCACTTGACATTCTTGTGGACTTTGCTCTTCTTGTGATTGTCACTTTTTCACTAATGGAATGTCTTTTGATTTGTATCGTTTGCCTTCTTGACTCCAGAATTTTAGATCGTCTTAAGTATAAAAATTGCCCACTTTAAGTACAAACTAGAAAGCCATTTTTACTATGACTCTTGGTTTTCTTGATTATTGGGTTTTCATCCCTCTTGATACAAGGCTTTGGTACTTCTTAATACTTGATTATGTTTTTTAACATGGTGTGACATACATATTGGGTGAAACTTGTTATTTAAATCTCTTGCAAAGATGGTTAATGAACTCTTGACATTTAGACGTTTAAGTACTATACTTGATACTTTTGATATATTTGTTCACATTATTTATTTATTACATTGTAACTATACTTCCCATGACTTCAAAGAATCTGAAGGCCTTGACTTGTAGTTTTTACACCACTAAGTTTTATGCTTAGCGCTAGTTGTTTCTATTGTACAAAATGTCCAAGGAGGCACTTGAAGCTGATCATTGAGATAAAGTTTTTGGAAGCTTTAAGGAAGATCAACATTCACATATAGGCCTTCATATTTTGTATTAGTCCTAGGCACATGTATATGATACATGGGTTGTGTATTTATATTTTAATTTTAAGGTTAGTAGGATCAAGTCAATGTGGTTTGTAACTTAAATTGTTGACATGTTTTGTTTTTTTGGATTAGCCAAACCATGTTTTATAAATAATAAAGTCTAAATTGTTGCTTGATTTGGAATATTTACATGGAGCATGAGCTAGCTAACTTTGGTACTCGTAAGTTTGTATTAATTTTAAAATGTGAGTTGTAGTGGCATGGAATGATAAATGTAAATCTCGTAAAGTATTTTTTAAAATGTTTTGAAAAGTCATTCTAACATAAAAAGAAAAATTTCTAATTGGTTAAATTGAGATCAAATGAATTTTTAAATGCCAAAATTTTATTTTGTTAACAATGTTGAATGGGCTGAATTTTGCCACTAGAATATGGTTGATATTTCTACGTTATGGTTCCTATAAACTTTGCAAGAATTATATAAGTATTCTTTGTAGAAGTGACATCCTCCCAAGAGGATTGCTACAAATTTACACTTGGACTCCATAATGATAATTTCATTAGATTTTGAGAGCAAATATCATTGTTGCTAATCCTAAACCATATGGTGAGTAGTTTTTCTCAAGAAACTTTAACTTTCATGTGGAATGGGTTATAATTGACTTATTTTGCATCAACATAGAACCCAAACCAATACGTATTGCATCCGAATAAATAATAAAATTCTTATCCTCTATTTATAATGTTAGGATTGAGGAAGTAGTTAGTAAGGCCTTGAGCTTTTTTTAAGCTCTCTTCACGCTTATCGATCCACTCAAATGACACATCATTTTGGTAAACCTTGTCAAGTGTGTAGAAATAAAATCATTGTTCTTTATAAATTGCCAATAATAGATGAAAAGTCCCACAAAACTCATTACCTCAGTCAAGGTACTAGGCTAGACCCAATTCTTAATAACTTCAATCTTTTGGGGACCCACCATAGTCCTTTCTTTCTTAACAATATGCCTAAAGAAGACAAATAGGAGATAATTAGAATTCACACTAACAAAATTCTGCATACAATTTTTGGTTTTTGAAGAGACTTAAACTATGTGAATGTGGAATGTATACTCTTCCTTACTCTTCAAATAAACATGAATGTCATCAATAAACATGATTACATGACTATTGATCAATCCAAATGATATTATCAAAAACACATAGTTGCCAATGTTGTGTTCTAAAGCCCGTTTTAAGCACATCCTCAGACCTAGTCCATAGCTGATAGTAACCAGGTCTGAGATCAGTTTTAGAGAATATTGATGTAGCCCGTAGCTAGTCAAAGAGATCATCAATATGAAGCAATGGATACTTATTTTGAATAGCAACCTTGTTCAAATATTGATAGATTAGCACATTCTCATGCTTCCATTTTTTTCTTAACAAAGTTAAAGAACCCTACAATAAAGCATTAGGATGGATTACACCCTTATCAAGGAGTTTATTTGGGTCAAAGATTAAGTTCTCTTAGCTCTACTGAAGCCATGCGATAAGAAGGGATAGATATTTGATGAGTGCTTGACTGTAAATCAATGTAAAAATTTTTATCTCTATTCATAGACATACTATAAAAATTCATAAGGAACATTTTCTTTAACTCAGATAGAACAAGAATATTATGAATAGAAAGGGAAACTGTGTCACCATCTCAAACATATGCTAAGTGTTATAGACAATCCTTCTCCACCACTTTCCTACACTAGATATAAGACCTGAGCTTAGCTAGCTTAAGCTTGTATACCGCTTCTCACTCTAACTTATCCCTACCCTAAATCTCTTGAGTTATAATTTTAGCATTATAATTTAAGCACTGCATGATAGGAGGACAACCAAGTTATGACTATGATGATATTAAAATTGGTCATTTCTAATATCACTAAATCAGCTTAATTGAATCTCATAAACAAAATAGAAGAAGCACAGTAGACATCAGTGACTACAACAGACTCTCCAATTGGGATAAAAATATGGATATGGGAATCAAGCTTGTAATAAATCATATCAAAATCCAATTAAAAAGTTTTTGATGCATAAGATTAAGTAGAGTTGGGGTCAAATTAAATAATAGTCATCAGACTTAGAAAAAAAAGAATACGTGATCACTAAAGGAAAGTCTCAACCTCTGTCTTGCCCAAAAGATTCATAAAACTGAGCACTATCATGTTGGCAGATAAACTTCTTTCCTGTGTACACTACCCTTCTAGCTGCATTACCATTATCTCAACCATCATCACCTTTCAGATTTTATCCTTGCCCATATTGTCAATATACTCTACCATTGATACCTCCAACTGTTATCCCTATGGCCCTAATCTGCAGTTGTGATGGGTCGGTCCTAAGGGGTAGGGGCATCCCTATACATATTTAGTAGATATTCATAATTATAACAACTTCAATCAAGAGAAGGTCGAGTACCCTGTGTAGAAGAAGCTCTATGATAATCCTACACAATAACTTGTTATGAAGCCCCAAAGTAACCACTTGTACAACAAGGCATAGGTGGCTACACTAGTCTTACCCAAACCTCTACAGTGAGAACCTTGGATGTCACTTTCACTTTTGAACCTTTTGACCAAAGCCTTAGACTACCCATCCTTTCTGTATAATGACCCTTTGGGTCATTTCTATGTTTCACAGTTATTTTTCTAATATGAAGACATTGACCTCAAACCATTTGTGACAGTTTGAGACTGTTAGCATGGTTATTGTAGGGGTTATTTGTGATTTTGATCTAACTAGGATGTTGTAATTGTAAATGTGTGTTTTTTCTGATAAAGTCTTGGTAAATAACCTCGTAATGGTATTCTAGTGGCTCTATTAGTTCCAAAATGGCCGAATTAGGCTAGAATTATGTCTGGTGCAATTATATCATGGCTTACAAATTTAACCACTAAAACTGATTAATAGTTGACTTAGTCTACATCCTCGAAAACTATGCTCCAGATGAGAATTTTAATAGACTAATTAGCTGTATAACATCGAGTTTGGTCTAGGACAACCCTTTGTTTAATGCTGAGGGACCTTTGGATGCGATAAGTAAGTAGAACCCACATTGTATCATAAAGACCTCCAACTGAAATTTTATCTGTGCCATTGGATTCAAAATGTCAAAATTATTAGAGTTCTATAGTTTGTTTGGAAAATCATATTCCAAATAAGTTTAAAATATCAAAAAAATGGATTTAAAAGTTAACGAAAAGGGAAATGAAATGACAGGTTATAGGAGGCTACCATGTGGTGTAACCTAGCCCCTCCACATGGCAGTGACATGGCAGGTTTCTAGCAAGTGTGTGTGTGTATATATATATTTTCTCTTAACTTGGCACTATAATTTTGAGCTCATTGTTTATCCAATTTGAGTGATTCAAAAAGTTGTCTTGTATGAATTTTTATGAGGAACACCATGGAAGTTTCGGATCCCAATTTTAATGCATAGTTTGAGGTAGCATTACTATTTTTTTTTATTATATGTCAGAAATGAGTGAAAATTTTATATTGTGATATATCGGTCATTTCTCAATGGAATTAAGTAAAATTTGTGTATGAGTGTTTCTATTTTCTAAGAGGAACTTTGTGGTATGCTTGTATCTTGTTAATTTGATTGTATTTTATGGAATTTGACTGACAAATCATGTAAGAAATGTTTTTCCAATAAGAAATGCAACTTTATTTTTGAGTTGTTTCATCTATTTAGCGATGTATTTTGAGCACATTTTTTGCTATGGACTCAGGGTGATGCAGGATCATTTTATAGGGGTTGGTTTGGTATTTTATCTGTGGGTCCCAATTTTTCTATTTTTAGCCATAACATTAAACCAGTTATGTCGACCTTGTGATTCACGCTTTGACAGTGGAGTAGTTTTTGGAGGAGATTAAAAGAGGGGAAGCCTAAGGGAACTAATCAAGAGCACGAGGAAATGCATTCCAGGTAAGCTAGACTTTTCTTATCTTTAGATTGAGTTGAAATGTATAGTGAGAGCATGTTTCTTGTTGAAGGTCCCTGAGTAAAGTATGTATATATATGATGCCAAGACTATGATTAATATTTGGACTCTATAATACTTGCATCAGATTTGTTAGATGGTTTTAACACTGTCTAGGATATGTAGGTTTCTAATATGGAATATAAGGGTGAGTTAGCACACGACATAGGTAAGGTAAACACTGATCCAATTTGTGTACATATATTTAACTATTTAAATGCTGATTTGACTTGCTTGGCTCTCTGACACATACACTTATATTATGTCATCGTGATTCTTTTTATCCATGATCTATATATTCTGGTTACATTCAATTAAAGGCTATACTTGATCAGTTGAGATTGTGATCACTGTTTGGCCTCTGTGATAGTTATATATGTTATACTATGAAGTTGTTAGAACTGGCTTATTTACTTGTGTAAGTAGTCTGGTACTAATGCTATGTAATAGTTGATAGCTAGTTTGTTGAGTATGTTTTGTTATGTTGCCAGCTATACTAAATATGTGTCATATATAATGATGTGAGATAGTAATTGCTTTGCTAATGACTAGCTATAACCACTATAGTAGCTGAGTTCTAGCATTGTTGGAATATGAGATGGCCTAATAAATGCTACATTTAGGCTGAGGCCATGTACCATGTATATATATTAAGATTCACTCTTGTCTGTATGTATGTGTACCCTGATGGTACTTAGATATTGTAATAGCTCGGACCTCACACATGCATATATGGTCCACTTTGCCAGCCATGGGTCACTCATGCCTAGGGGATGGAGGATCGTTGGCGTGCAAGGACCGAATGAGACTCCTTGACTCAGCGAGGCGAATCCCACATCGGCTATAGAGAGGGAGTTACTGGGCTATTTGAAGGGGCTTGGAACTTACATGTGCATAGGCCTTTTACATGGGAAACCTGGGAGAAACAAAATCGTGCGCTAGTGTATGGGCGACCCATGGCTGGCAAAGTGGACAATATATGCATGTGTGAGGTTCGGGCTGTTACAGGTGGCATCAGAGCTGACTCTCGACTAGTCTGGTTATGGGGCAAACCTCAGGGAGGACGCTGAGTCCCTATGGGGGGTGAGTGCAAGGACCGAAGGAGACACCTTGGCTCAACTAGGTGAATCCCACTTCGGCTATAGAGAGGGAGTTACTGGGTTATTTGAAGGGGCTTGGAACTTACATGTGCATAGGCCTTTTCCCATGGAAACCTAGGAGAAACAAAACCATACGCTGGTGCATGGGCGACCCATGGCTGGCAAAGCGAACAATATATGCATATGTGAGGTTCGGCCTGTTACACATATGATGACTTTTTAGACTGACAAGTGATTACACATTGCATTGTAAACTGGTTTTAGTACACATATACGACATGATAGTCTAGCCTTTTAGATACTGAGGGTATGGTTAGGATTGTGTGTAGTTACTCTAAGTACTAACGACTATTTAGATTGTGGTATTATCACATTGTTACATAAATTCTATGTTTCCCTATGACATATATATGCTTCTTTATACAAATCATGCTGCAGAAGAGTACTCCAGATATGGTTGACGCTTAGAGACTATTGCTAGTCATCAAGTGAACCACTTAGCCTTGGGACAGTCATTTAATCATTTAAATTAGTGGAAGACATTAGAATAAAGGAGATATAATAAGGGGTAGCTTAATTTACATCTAACTCAATAAATAAGGGCGATATGCCAACAATGTCAAACTCAATATGTATGACATAATAGTAGATTTTTAAATAAAACTCACTTCAAGGAAAGAAGGACCTCAACATCAAGTCATCGTCTCCTAGTCTATGAAACGTCTACCTCTATAGTCTAGAATAGTACCATGATAGGGCATGGCTACCACAACTCAAAATGAAACTACCTCAAAGCATAAGAAATATATAATAGTATCCTCTGAATTCAAGGGAGGGCTTACCAATAAGGTGTAGGAAGAATAGGCCTTCAACAGAGCACCTATTGAGGATCTCGAGTACCTGTCCCTTCTTCATAAAAAGATGCAGGTCCATTGGACATCACTTATCTGGGTTACTCATCTAAATAATCTCATTGGAAATTGTTAACTCAATTTATTACATCAACCATTATCTCTTGGGTTAGGATCATTATCTTAGTATTAATTTCATGATCTTTAAGAGACTAAGAATATCAACTTTCATCAACATCATCTTTCATATCAGGATCACAATCACCATCACATGCACAATCATATACTGTCAGGGCTCTAGACTCATCTCTTAAGCTCATTCTTGCAAGTTTTAGTAAATGATACCTAGGATTTATTATTAACATAGGAATTCAAAATCATTTGTTCAAGAAGCAAATTTATAGAAATTCATCCATTATACAACGCAATCAAAAAGGGTTAAACAATATAAAAGTTTTCACAAGATATACAATCATGTGAACAATATTATCATAACTCATTCTACCACAATTATGGTGCATATGTGGGAACAATCACATACCTTAGGTCAGCCTTACATTCCTAGGATGAAGGATGAATAAAGATAGGCTCGATGCAGGAATAATAGTGAAGACTTATTCATTAATTAATCAATTAGTTAGTCTTTCAAGAAAATTAAACATCAACTCTAGGATAGACAATTTAATACATATCAAGGATGAGGACCTTACCTTAGTCATTCTCATAATTCGCCACAAATAAATGTAGATATTTGACTTTAATATCTTCCTCAGCTTGCCATATGGCTTCATTAACAAACTAGTTTCTCCATAGCACTTTGATGGAGGCTATCTTTTTGGTCATCAATTTGAGATCTGACGATCAAGGATCCGAACCGGAACCGCTTGATAAAGAAGGCTGTCTTTCACACTCTTAATGGGGATTAACAATGAAGGATTCCCCAACCATTTCTTCAGCAGTGAAACATATAAGACCGGGTGAATCGGGACTAACTCAATAGGCAACTCTAACTTAGACACAACATCCCCAATCCCCTTTACAATTTGTGTAGACAAATACAATAAGGACTTAGCTTTCCATTCATAGCAAATTTCATGACACCCATCTTGGATGATACTTTCAAATACACCCAATCATTCACCTTAAACTCTAAATCCCTTTCCCTCACGCCAATATAAGATTTTGTCAGCTATGGGCATATTTCAATCTCTCTCTGATAGCCTTTACCTTTTCCATGGACTAGTGAACAAGATCAGGTACAATCAATGCAGCTTTGCAAACTTCAAACCACCCAATGGGTAATCTACGTCTTCTCCTTATAAGATTCGTAGAGGGCTATCTAAATATTTGTGTGATTGCTATTATTATATGCAAACTCAATCAAGGGTAATTTCAATTACTCTTAAAGTTAAGGACACAAGCCCTCAACATGTCCTATAATATTTGAATTGTACATTCTGCTAGGCCATTTGTTTGGGGGGTGAAAGGCAGTACACATATTTACCACAGAACCCAATCCTTTCTAAAAAGATCTCCAGAATTGGGAGTTGCACTGAGCCTCTCTATTTTAGATGATGGACAAGGGAACTCCATGCAACCTTACAATCTCCCAAATGTGCAATTTAGCATACCCCTCTATAGTGTCAGTAGTTTTAACTACTCGAAAGTGAGCCAATTTTTTTATCCTATCCATAATCACCCATATTAAGTCATGCTGCCTTTGGGACGCTGACAAGCTGATAATAAAGTACATATTGATCATCTCACACTTTCATTTGGGAATCTCAAATATTTAAGCCAATCCATATGGCTTTTGATGCTCAACTTTAACCTGTTGTCAATTTTGATAGTTATAAAAAACTCAGCCTATCAGAATCCAAAGACTCAAGATCTACTTCGATTCCTCAGATCATTATCTCCCCCTTAGCTCTTAAGGTCCTCTCTCTAAATTTTTGAATCAATTTTATCTACTAGGGTATAAGCATATACCTCCACACGGACAAGGAATCACTATCCATAAAAATACCCATCTTAAACCCTTATGTTATTCTATAGTCACATACATATAACTAGCCATTCAGACTCCTTTCAACGATATCACTATTAGCTTCCACATGTCTCTATGGAACTCTCTCTCTCTCTCTCCTGCTCTTAATGGCGTACATGATCATTTTTCATAATTATTACACTCTAACATCCTTTTTTTGCCTACTAATACTCAACCACTATACTCTGATAAACTTATTTTTATAAGACATAGACTATTAGGGAGAACTAATCATCATCTATTAATACTCCCCAATGGCTTAGCTTCTTGTGACGACAAAGATTACTTACATCAGCCTACTCCACATCAACAACTCAAAGATACTATTCAGATTCTCGTAACAGTCATAACTTAGAGCCTCATCCATCTTTAAACAATCATGGTTACATATCCCAACCCTCTTAAGCCTCCTCTTTCCTAGTACTTCTCCCTTAATTTACTATGTCCATTTAGGGGTACTTCTACTCTACTCCTAGCACCATGATCCTTGGCAGCCAAAATCTTAATCATTGAACACGCACTATAGTCAGACTCTTAGGTCAAATCTCCGACAAGGACTATCACTATCATCACACTATCTCCTCTTTAACACTACTCCTCAAAAATTCAAGCTTAGGATCTAGCAATAACATGTGCATTCATCACATACCTCTCTAATACCGACTTGCAATTACTAGGTAAAAATTTAGGGAACATAATGCTACTAAAATCTCATATCAAGTAATCAATCAACACATTCCCTCTTGACAACTCATGTGCCACTCAACCATTCACTATACCTCCTTATCTGGCTAAGCTAATAACTCTATGAATCTCAGGAACTCGCACATACAATTATAAGCCTAATTTTGATCTATCACATAAAAAGCACTCTTTTGCCTTCTTTAAGAGATATACTTTAGCCTTAATAGTATGAATACTATAACACATCAACATATTCTTCCTTCTAGTTTGGGGCATGCTCTAACACATTCCGACACTAACTCTCTCTCTCTCTATCACTCATCTCATTATGGCAATCATAGGTTACTTTTGACATTTTTATCATGCTTATGGCTATCGAATCATCCCTTCACTAGTTACCTAATGGATAAATATCTTGAACTATAAGCCTGAATCAGTCATTCCTCTTGCTATCTCATCAAACAAACAAGGGCATAACTCAATACTAACAAACATAACCATGCGCTATAGGAGAGAATAAATAAATAGAAGTTTCCTAATAATCTCCATAGTCTCTCAAAGATAAGTATGGACGTCTCCATACTAATCCTTGAGACTCTACTTAGTCTCAGCTTGTATAAATGTGAGAGTAACGAACCTAGGCTCTGATATCAATTTGTCACAACCCAAAATTCAGGCGTGACGGCACTCATCTTTTTCCACCAAGACAAGTCAGCCTACAATACAACTATAACGCTAAAATGAAGAATTATAATAAAAATGAGTGTTCAATTACTGATGAAAAGTCAACTTAATGAAAATCTCCCAAAACTTGGTTGTCACGCGCACAAACTTCTAAATATAGAGTTCTTAATAAAATACATGTCTCAAATGTCTAGTTCTCAAATAGAACATAACATAACATTAGATTACTTGAAGGTCTACTGAAGACATAAGCAACTACCTTAAAAATAATCCATAAGCTCGATCCTATAATGAGAAAAGTCTGACTAGAGGGATTGTGCTCGTATCCTACAAAATGTAGCAAGAGGTTAGTACCAAACAACAGCGTACTCAGCAAATGGAACTAACTTAAAGTAAAATAATGAAGAACCAAGTAACTCCTTAACACCCAACCTCATACCGCTAGACTACAAGCCTGCACTCAAAAAAAGTTCCAGCAGAATGTATATATAATATGTAGAAAATTACTGGAATGTATATATAATCATCAGTTAGCATTAGGCCTCTAAGGATCACAATCTCACACCTATTTTTCAATATAAGAATTCATAACCTTCATTATTGCACCATTCGAAAATTCTATGATGATAGCCTATAATAGTATAATTCTTATTACACCACTTTCAAGTAATAGGAGAAAATTCTACAATTTATCAAGTTCTCGCTAATTCATCAAGTGTCATTAAATCAATACCAAAACTAATCATGTAAAGACATAAGTAGGTCAAATAATAAAATGAATAACCAATCTCAATAGCACTCCATATAATCATAAAAAGCCAGAGCATTATGGGATGACAATGAATGTCGTGAGATGTAAATAATGCTATGTAATGCAATGAAATGTCAAGTAAAATGATGCATGTCTGTCCTACGATACACATCCGCTAATCATAAACATGCCTCAGTCAGAACCCATTAGGGCCACACATGGACCATGTATCCGCTGGAACCATTTTGCTTTAGCAATTTTCATTTTATATTGAGCCAGAACCATTTTCCTCCGACTTTTTATTTCTTTTCTTTTTCACTAGCTAGAAACATTTTCCTTCGCCTTTTCATTCCTTTTCTTTTTCACTAGCCACGACCATTTTCCTTTGGCTTTTCATTTCTTTTCTTTTTCACTAGCCAGAACCATTTTCCTTCGTCTTTATATTTCTTTTCTTGGATCATCTAGCAAATATATAGTAAATGCGCAATAATTATGTTCATGGAAATAAAAAATGCAAGATGCCCATACGAATTCATATATCTCAACATCAAGAATGGGTAGCTCAATACGATACATGTGGCAATATCCTCAATCTCAATAACGTCACAACCTTAACCACATTTACATCTACAAGTATCACTTCAATATGGACAACAAATAATCACTATTTCAAATATAATAAATCTCCTTCATTAATTCATAAGTCAAATATCACCATCAAATAATTACCCAATTCAAAATATTTCAATCAAAGTCTACATAAATTCATCTCTACCCCAAAATACTCAGTTGTATACACATTGGAGCATATGAGGTTCAACATATTTAATGAAAGGTTAGAAATACACTTGCCTGATATAAAGTCTCGAATCACGTTAATTCAGAAGTTTTTTCCTTTCTATGACAATCTAATTCACCAAAATCTATTCAAATATAGCATCATAATTATATAATGAATCTAATGACACTAAAATTAATTAATTCAGAGAAAAATGGCAAAATGGTCCAAAACTATCATTGACAAAAAAATACTATTGGAATCTGAAAATTTTTACATGAAAATGTTCCCCAAGAGATAAGGAATTCAAAGGCGAAAACCAATGCAAAAATGGAGCTAATTTAAGGAAGAAATCGCATGTTAAAGTTTTCAAAATATATTAAAAATGCAGCAGCAAGATGATGAATTTTACCTTTAATGACACACTAAAAATCAATTTTTGAATCTCCCACAGTGTTCCACTCGAACAAATATATAATTTAGCCATTTGAATCGCTCAAATCCGATCAAAATTGAGAGAGAAATTGTTGGTTGATGTTTGGGGAATACTCGCTTTCTTGGAGAAAATCCTCAATCTTCGTTGTTCTTTTAAAGTGTACGAACTTGGAAGGTCATTGATTGAAAGAATTATCTTTGATTCTTGAATTCTTTACTTATACTCTTTACAGTTCTTGATGAATAAAAATGATTCTTGAAGAAGAAGAGTCAAGAAATCCTTTCTTGGGATTCTTGAATTTGTTTTCTTGAAACCCTATGTTATGATTTAAAATCCTAATATAGCTTCATGAATAGATAAAGAAATTCAGGTTGGGTAGATTGAAACTTATGAAGAATAACTTACCTTGTGAATGGATCTTGAAAGATAATCCTAACTTCATGACTTTCTTGATCATTCTTGAGCATTTATATTTAGGAGAGAAGGGAGAGGTTTTTGATTATTAAAATTGATGTTTTTAGCTTTTTCGGACCTTAAATAGACCCTATTAGCTTTTAGGATAAATAAACCTTAAAATTATAAATTAAAAATGTCAATAACTTATCCAATTAGGATCTGCGATACTATCCGGGCGCGGACCTTCGGATAGCTCTGTACCCCTTTACTAAAATGGTCATAACTTTCTACTCTGAACTCCGATTAATGCAAAATCAGTTGCGTTGAAAAGCTAATTTGAATATATTTGATATGAAATATTATGAGTTATCCAACACAATATACTTTAGTAGATGTGTCCATTTGATGTTGACCCTTCTATCAACTCATACGAACACTTAGTTGCTAAAAAGTTTTTGAACTTGGCTTAATGAAAAAGATCCTTTATGACTCTAACTCACACATAATATACTTTAAATACTTAGAAATTGATCCTAGAACAAGCATACAAATTACAAGTCATTTGTTCACCTAATTTTATAAAATTATACATGACAACTACAACCTCATATCAGCTCCAATTCTATTCCTATACTAAGAAATTGACTTTAACATCTATGCTCGATTAAGTATCCTCAATTAAAATCCTATATCATATGAAGGATGACTCAGTTTTAGTTTAAAAAAAATTGGAGTGTTAAACTTCATATTATCGATCGGGGGGAAATACTTAGTGCAAAATAGGTATAATCCAGATTTTAGAAGACCCGTAGTGAAAAGTGATTTTCAAAGAATCTTCTAACACAGTAGGCATCCGTGATGCCTCTGAAATATGGACCCATCACGGAGGTGTTCTTGAACTTTCTTAATTTTCCAATTTTGGCCTAAAAAATTATAGTCTTGGCCTCGTGCCCTTTTATGCATAAGATACGTATATTTTATCAACTTCATATAACTCAAAAACAATTTTTCAACTTCATATAACTCAAAAACCATCTCTTAAACCTCTCTAACACTTTATCAAAACTTTAATCTAAATTCAAGTGTCTCAAGCTTAATTGTAGATCTCAAGAACTCCATTGAAGTTTCAATTCTCCTTCAAATCTACATCAAGGAATGCCCAAATTAAGGTATTTGGGTTTCATCCATTGACTCCTTTCACCATGGAGTCCAACCTTTATATCTTATGAAAATTGCATGATTTCAAATTGTATTACCTATGGGTATCTACTATTATGAAATATGAGTATGATATATGTTGGGTTTTTGAAAAATATTGTTGATTAAGCATGAATATCTATTTTATGCTTATACTACGAATGATATTTGTCTATTGAGACCATACATGATTCAAGCTATGAGATCTACGAACTATTGTGAAGTTTTGACATGATTTACATGTTACCAATGATGTTGGTGGCTGATTTACATGACTTTAAGATGTATTAGATTCCCTATTTTATGATCTATACTGTTGCAATTTGCATGATTTAGATATGCTTTCATATGTGCCTACCAAGTGTTTGATGAAATGTCAAGTCATGAATTTTCAAGTGATTTAGATGTTTTATAAGTCAAGTGAGTTTATGATGAATATGTTCTATCAAATAAGTTATGAATTCATGTAATTATGTATGATTATGCAAGTGTTAAGCCCTATTTTCAAGATATTGTCTCTTGTGATCCATTCATATAAACGAAAGGGTTTATGTATGATGATGATCTACTTTCAAGTTTCAAGTTAGGCTCGCAATTAGAGGTCAAGTATGTATAGGAGTTAGTCATGTCATGATGTAATGTTTATTATAATTTATTAATGCTATTATTAGTCAAGTATTCTATGGGATTAGACTTAGCACCGATGTATTGGATTTCTGCATGGACTATATCCAAGGGACCATACTCTTTTTCTCAAATTATGTGCCAACATAGGATTCTGTTATACCCTTGTTATTCTAGTAGATCCATTTAGCGCACTTCTTAATGAAATACTTTACGAAATGGGTCATGTTCCTATAAGGAAGGTTATTTTATACGAAATTTTATCATGTTCCTATAAGTTTGAAGTATGGTTTACCTTAGCAAGTAGATCACCTCTTTACCGATGAGGGGTAGTCATCAGGAATCTAAGTTGTAGCTTACTTCGTCTTCTCATTGTCGGTTGAGGTCTGTTCCCACATATCTATTATGATTTATGTAAGATGAATGGTTTATAAGCATGTTTTACTTCAAGCATTGGCCATGCATACCATATTGAGAGTATGCTATCTATTGACTATGATTATGCATTTTGACTATATTGGCTTACGTCTTGTTGGATTGCATCATACATATTTAGTACATTCAAATGTACTAATGCATACTTTATGCCTACATAATATCACCATGTAGGGACCGAAGCTCCTTTTGATCATCACGCACATGGCATGTGAAATTATTCGAAGATAAGCTTGGTGAGTCTACAAGATCGGGGACACTATCTACTATCTCTTGCTATGACTAAAACTTCATTATGTTGAACATTTGACATTACAAGGGTTAGCACGGAAAGTGTCTTAGCCCCTGTTCCATTCCATGTTTAGAGGTATATGTTAGATATTATGATGTATTTATGATTTTGAACTTGACTCTTCTTATGGCACCTATGTTTATGATAAGATTCTCTTAGTCCCCCTTTCCATTATGTATAGCTTTTGTTGTTGTTAACTTTGCTTTTGCAAACAAGGATGTGTGATTGATAAGCTAAGAAATATATTTATGGCCCTTCAGGTTCCCATTCACCATGTCATATCTAGTCCCTTGGATTAGGTCGTGATAAACTTGACATCAGAGCACTAGGTTGTGTATGGTCCTCGGAATCCAAAACACTGCATCGATTAGTGTCTTATTCATGGTTGTGAAGTGCACCATAACAATAAGTAAGAGGCTATGAGGTATTTTAGGAAATATTTCCATTCTTCATGATCTATATTGTGCTATAGAAGTTAAGATAAGTTTTTCCCTTAATGAATGCTCCTTGCCATTCTAAGAGGAAAAGGAGGCCATACACCCGAGGAGCAATCGACTCCTCAAGCTCCTCAAGAAGGAGGGGTAGGCAAAGAAGCATTCCTTGATACTATTGCAATTTTATGTCATGCTATGACTAACAAAACTAGCCAAGTGGCCCAAGCTCCTCATGATCCTACTTTGACCTCTACGGTGAGGTATTTTACTAGGATAAATCCATTAGAGGTTCCACGGGTCCAAGGTGGATAAGGATCCATAATAATTCATTGACGACGTGTATAAGGTATTGTCCATTCTAGGGGTTAATTCAGAGAAAAATGTGTTGTTGGTGGCCTACCAACTCAAAGGGGTTGATCATGATTGGTTCACTTAATGGAAGATGGAAAAGTGGAAAAATGATGCTATCTCTTAGGAGGAGTTCAAAGAGGCATTTCTTAATTTATTCTTCCCTATTCACATGAAGGAGGCAAAGAAGATGGAGTTTATGAACCTTAAACAAGGTTCCATGAGTGCGAAGGAGTATGCCCTCATGTTTAATAAGTTTTTCGAGTATGCTGCACAATTAGTTGCCGAACCAAGATCTAGAATGAATAAATTTGTGTAAGGTGTTTCCTACTTAATTAATGAGGAGTGTCATACCTTCATATTGGTAAGTGCTACGGATTTGTCATAGCTCGTGTCTTATGCCAAGCAACTAGAGGGAGAGAATCCTTGAAATTGAAAGGGGCTTAATATGAAGGTGCATTAGAAGGCTCTAAGGGTGGCCGATTTCTTCAAGGCCACAAGTTCCAAGGTCAAGGGTCATCCAATGCAATACAACAAGAGGTTTTCCAATTATAGGGTACCTAATCAAAGATTAGAAGGTGGTAATGAGGGTGTGACAAATCCTAGGTGCTAAAAGTATGGGTGAGGCCATTGTGGCCCATGTTTGAAAAACTCTAATGCTTGCTTTGGTTGTGGTGAATTAGGTCACAAAATTATTGATTTCCATCATACTCAACACAAAGGTGGAGATGGTTGTGCGGAAAACCAAGATGCTAATGCGGGTCAAAGAGGAAGGTGAGGTCATCAAAGAGGTGTTCCAAGGTAAAATAGATTCTATAATCTTTAAGGGAGGCAAGGAGATGATAAGGTGCCTGATGTTGTTATTGGTATGCTAAAGGTTTTTGATTTTAATGCGTATGTGATGGTAGACATGGGTGTCACTCTTTCTTTTATTACTCCTTTGGTTGCCAAAAAGATTTGTGTTAGTCCCAAATTGTTGTGTGAGCCTTATGAAGTGTCTACCCCTATTGGTAAGTCCATTATTACTAAAAGAGTCTATAAAAATTGTTCCACGTTCATCTTGCATAAATCTTACCTTGTGATTTTGCTGAATTAGGTAGGGTGGATTTTGATGTCTTACTTGGGATGGATTAGTTGCATGCATATTAAATGTCTATTGATTATAGAACCCATAGGGTCAAATTCCAATTCCCTAATGAGCCTATTCTTGAGCAGGAAAATAGTGATGTAGTGGTCAAAGGTAGATCCATTTCTTGCCTTAAAGCCTAAAAGTTGATTTCTAAGGGTTATATCTATCATCTTGTGAGGGTTAGGTATGTTGAGTCCAAAGTCCTTCCTATACAGTCAGTTCTATTTCTTAATGATGTTCTTGATGTCTTTCCCGATGAGCTTCCTAGTGTTCCTCCCGAAAGGAAAATAGATTTTTGTATGGACCTCCTTCCCGATACTCAACCCATTTCTATTCCCCCTTACCATATGGATCTGGCAAAGTTGAAGGAATTGAAGCATCAGTTGAGGGATTTTTTGGGGAAGGGTCTCTTAAGACCAAGTAAATCACCTTGGGTGCACCAGTCTTATCTGTGAAGAAGAAGGATGGTTCTCTTAGAATGTGCATTGATTACCAAGAACTTAATAGGGTCACTATAAAGAATAAGTACCTTCTACCAAGTATTAAGGACCATTTTGATCAACTTCAAGGGGCTAGTCACTTTCCTAAGGTCGATCTTCATTCTGGTTACCACCATGTGAAAGTGAGGGAGTGTGACATTCCCAAGACGTCATTTCATGATAGATATGGGCATTTTAAACTTTTTGTTATATCTTTTGGGTTGAACAAGGCACCAACTATATTCATGGATCTTATGAATAGGGTATTTACACCCTACCTTGACTTGTTTGTGGTAGTTTTTATTGATAGTATCATGATTTATTCACATACCAAGGAGGAGCATGTGGATCACTTGAGGGTGGTGTTGCAAATCTTGAAGGAGGAGAGGTTGTATGCTAAATATAAAAAAAGTGAGTTTTACTTAAAAAAAAAGGACACTTTTATTGGGCAAATGGTGGCAGATAATTGTATTACGATTGATCCTAAGGAGACGGAGGTAATTAGAAATTGGCCTAGACCTTGGACTCCATCGGACAATAGGAGTTTCTTGGGCATAGTGGGTTATTACTAGAGATTTGTAAATGGATTCTCTATTATTGCTTATCTTATGACTAAGTTGACTCAAAAGAAGGCAAAGTTTGTATGGACCAATGAGTATGAAAGGAGTTTTCAAACCTTGAAAGATAAGCCTGGCTCTGCTCCTATCTTGTCTCTACCAAATATATTAGAGGATTTTGTGGTTTATTGTGATGCTTCTAGAATTAGTTTGGGATGTGTGTTGATGCAAAGTAGTAAGGTGATTGCATTTTTCTCTAGACAACTTAGGTTCATGAGAAGAATTATCCCACCCATGATATCGAATTGCAAGCCAGGGTATTTGCTTTGAAAATTTTGCATCATTATTTATATGGGGTTCATGTTGACGTGTTGACCGATCATAAGAGTCTCCAATATGTATTCACCCAAAAAGATCTTAACTTGAGACAAAGAAGGTGATTAGAACTACTTAATGATTATGACATGAGTGTGGATTATCATTCAAGCAAAGCAATGTTGTGGATGATGCTTTAAGTAGGTTGTCTATATGTAGTATAGATCATATTGATGATGGTGGCAAGGAGGTGGCTAAAGATGTTCACCAATTGGCTAGAATGGGAGTTAGGTTGTATGAACTTGATAATGGTGGTGTAGTGGTTGTTCATGGTTCTAAGTGTTTATTGGTTAAGGAAGTAAAGGCAAAATAATATCTTGACCCTACCATGCTAGAGTTGAAGACCTTGGTGAAAGATGGTAAAGTGGGGGTTTTCTCCCAAAGGGGTGATGGTGTCATTAAGTACCAAGGAAGATTATGTGTACCAAATGTGGGTGATTTGACAGAATTAATTTTGAAGAAGGCCCAAAACACATCTTATTCCATTCACCCCAGTTCTACAAAGTTGTATTGAGATTTGAGGGAGTTGTATTGGTAGGGTGGTATGAAGAGAGATATTAACATGTTCATATCTGAATGTCACAATTGCCAATAAGTGAAAGCTGAACATTAAAGGCCGGCTGGCCTAGCTCAAGACATTGAGAACCCTACTTGCACGTGGGAAGAGGTTAACATGGATTTTGTAGTTGGGTTTCCCAAGATTAGCAAACACTTTGACTCCATTTGCGTGGTGGTTGATAGAATGACAAAGTTGGATCACGTCCTACCAATTAAGACTACTTATAGTTCCAAACAATATGTCAAGTTGTACATTCATGAGTTGTTTAGATTGCATGGGGTACCTTTGTCCATCATTTTGGATCATGGTGCTTAATTCACTTCACAATTTTTGAGGTCCTTCCAAAGGGCTCTTGGTACCAAAGTCAAGCTTAGCAAGGGTTTTCATCCTCAAATGGATGTCTAAGCTGAGAGTACTATCAAAACTCTTGAGGATATGCTTAGGGCCTGCATTTTGGAGTTTAACGGTAGCTGGATGAACATCTTCCACTTATTGAATTTACTTACAACAATAGTGATCAATAAAGCATTGGTATGGCTCCCTTTGAAGGTCTTTATGGTAGATGATGTACGCCCCCGGTTGGATGGTTTGATATTTGGAAGATGGCTTTACTATATTCAGATTAGGTTATGGAAGTGAGGTTGATAAGGAATAGACTAAAAATAGCCCAAAGTAGACAAAACTCGTATTCTAATGTGAGCAGGAGAGAGATTGAACTAAAGGTTGGTGATTGGGTTTACATGAAAGTCTCACCCATGAAGGGTGTGTTCTAATTTGGCAAGAAAGGGAATATAAGACCAAGGTTTGTGGGTACTTATGGAGCTTTGAGGAGGATTGGTAAGGTGGCCTATGAGTTAGAGTTGCCCATTGACATGAATATGGTTATCTGGTCTTCCATATGTCTATATTGAGGAGATATGCTGGTGACTCGAGTGCTATAGTACCCTGAGAGGTTATGGGCATTCTAGAATATAGTTTGACCCATGGAGAGGTCTAGGTTGAGATATTAGATAGGTAAGTGAAGAGGTTCAAAAATAAAGATGTTGCTTCCATCAAGGTCTTTTAGAGGAATCAACAAGTTGAAAGTGCCACATAGGAATCTGTTACAGACATGAGAAAGCGATATTTATATCTCTTCCATTCTAATAAAGATGAAGGTAATAATTTAAGTCCCCCTATATGATTACAACTCTTAAGTTTTAGCACTTATATAATATTGAATGTTTTCATTTTTATGTTAACAAGATTATGGTGATTTTGCCTTTCATGATGAGATTTTTTTTTTGGAAATGATGTTTAAGTGTAATTGTTACATTAATATTGAGCTGAAGCCTTCATGATTAATTCTCCTACGCATGTTTCTTTGATATTAAGGATGAATGCTGCTAAGGGGGAGATATTGAAATGCTATAAAATGTAGCTCGAAAATGCCCATAATCATACTTTTCATATATCTTAAAATCCATGAATGATATCAAAAAATTTGATTTCATATTCTTAATTAGAGGGCAAAATTGAGTGATAAATGGGTGTAACCTAGATTTTAGAAGACCCTTAAGGAAAAATAATTTTTGCAAAATTTTCAGAGACAGTAGGAATCTGCGATGCCTCAGTGGCGCAGAACCATCGCGGAGTATGTTTGAACTTCCTTAATTTTCCTATTTCGACCTAGAATAGTGGGGTCTTGGCCCCATGCCAATTTATGCGTAAAACACATATACTTAACAATTTTTCACCTTCATATCACTCATAATTCATGACCTAAGCCTAGGGCATAGATATGACCGGTGAATGGGGAACCCAAAGGAACCCCAAACAAGCCTCAAAGCATATCATTACACATCCTTGGTCATGAAAGTAATATTAAATAACATAATAAATATGAACAAGGCAAAATTGGGAATAAGGGAGAGAGAGAGTGTGTGTTTAATACATAAATAACATAGATAAATCAAAGATCAAACATAATACATAACTTGACAACAACACCTCTAAACATAAATACTTAGCGAGGGCCAAGACAAAGCAATAGGGTTTACCGTCATGATCATAATTATATAATAAATGAAAGAGAGTCTTAGTACATAACATAAGAGAATAGTCATTGTCCCCAGAATGGAGGACTCACTGAAGGTTATCTTGAATAATCTGTCTAGCCACGAGAAGAATAAATAGGAGCTCCAGTTCCTACATGGTAACATCATGTAGGCATAGAGTATGCGTTAGTGCATTTAAATATACTATGTATGTGGGATGCAATGCAACATGAAATAGACATCATAATCAAAATGTGTAACATTAGGCAATAGGCATATTATAGCAACATCGCATGTATGATTAATGCTAGAGCAAAACATGCTTAAATAACTTATGCTCATTTAAGATATCATATGTGAAGAATAGACCAAATTAGATTTCCAAGGTACAAACCCCTTGGGGTTAGTGATGATGCCTCCCCATCACCTCAGTGGAGAAGTACTAACCTTTCCTTCGGTTGGTAATAATGCCGCCCATCACCTCAGTGGAGAAGTACTAACCTTTCCCTCGGTTGGTGATAATGCCACCCTATCACCTAGGTGGAGAAGTACTAACCCTTCCCTCGATTGGTGATAATGTCTCCCCATCACCTAGGTGGAAAAGTACTAATCCTTACCTCAGTTGATGAGTACACCCCCCCAACTCAGTTATTGATGATGCCGCCCTATCACTAGGTGGAGAAGTACTAACCCTTCCCTCGGTTGATGAGTACATCGCCCCATCACCTAGGTGGAAAAGTACTAATCCTTACCTCAGTTGATGAGTACACACCCCAACTCAGTTATTGACGATGCCGCCCTATCACTAGGTGGAGAAGTACTAACCCTTCCCTCGGTTGATGAGTACAAACACCATGTCGGTTACCTAGGTTCTAGACTGCTGCTCAGATTGGGCATGGTCTAATGTAACACTTTATATAGAGTATAATATATGTATAAGCTCATTTCATCATCATAACATCATTAATATCATATCTCATTCTTTGGACCATCAATTCAACAAGAAACCCTAGCCGAAGAATTTATCAAACACTTAGGGGTGTGTAAAGGGGGTAAAAGCTCATGCAAATTAGAGGTGAAATCATGCAAGCAAATCTGTAAAAAAACTATCAATCAACACCTTGCAACACCCTCAAGACATTCACGTCAAAAACCCTCCTCAAATCCAGAATTAGATCAAAGATCTAGAGCTCAAAACAAGCTAAAACAACCATACTTTCAAGAACATAAATCACTGTGCCGTAAATTTCTCAATACACAAGTTCAACAAGTAAAATCCAATTTAAATAATTCAATATTAGTAAAAATAGGGTTTAGGTACCATGGGTGGAAGGACCCAATGGTTCAAAACCACATACCTTGACTTTGGAGAACTCTTGAAGAAGGTTGGAAATAGAGACTTGAAGCTTGAATGAGATCCTTGATGAAATTCTTAAGATTGGTCTTGAGTTTTGGGACTTGAATCTTAAGAGAAATATTAGTGTAAGTGTTTGAGTGAGTATTGGAGAATGTTTAAAATGATATAAGGGTGAAATAGGGCTATGTTTAGGTGTTTTCACGCATGCGTGGCTCTAGGCCAAAGACTTAAAGCCTTGGACCCGAAATAGAAAATTGTCCAAAATAACACTGGGGCGCGTCGCGCCCCATACGCGGATCCCCACAATATTTAGCTCACTTGAAAAATTCATCATTTAATTCAATTGCTCTAAAATCGAGGTTAGACAATCTCCTCCTAATTCAGAACCTCGAAATAAGAATATGTAGTCAGATTTTTAAAATAACGAACAAATTTTAAGATATATGGAAAATAAGATTCCAGGCATTTGCGAGGCATATTTTCAGTCACATTTTAGGGTTATTTCAATATCTCGCAGTTGGGAACATTAGTCTATAAATGTCCAATAAACGTACAAGAGAAGAATAACCATAAGGAGATTATCCCTAAGAATGCAACAATACACTTTAAAACACCATTTTCAGAATCCCAACATAGGTGTAAAATCATCATAAACTTGCCAACTTAGACATGAATGCATATGAATGACATAGGGGCTGAAACATGAGACTTGAAATCATTAAAAAAGGGCTTAATGTGTCATCATAATCTTGAGTGGAATGAAAGAAATATAGGAAACACTTTCCCATTCCCACATCGACTTTTTGAGAGACACAAACAAATATACCACTCTTCCAAAGGGCCTTGAAGAATACTACATCATTATTAATCAACTTCTCCACTCATCCATCCAACACCCCCACCGGGACCTTCTCTTAAGCCAACTTAGCCTTCATAGCATCCACAACTTGAAAGAGCTCTATAACACTAGAGTCACCAACATATGCCATTAACCTAGAAGCATGATGAACCATATATACACCCAAAGGCATTCCCCAAACTTAAGTTAATTTACCAACCTTCCTCTAAACTATATAAAGACTCACAATCATCAACTCAATTGTCAATATTAATTTGATTACACCTAACCCACTTGGTACCATAACCACCATCTCCCCCATGGGAGACAACCTCCACTCTATTATCTTATCACCCAAGACTTCAAACTCTAATAAGATGGACTCAAGGCCTTGCCTAACCTAGACCTCTTAATCGAAGAAGATTTGGAACTATCAAGAATACTATACTACCATGCTCAACTTTCCTCGACCTAAGTCCCTATCTAGCCAATCGATGGAACCCATTATTGTCCTCTTTGCCACCATCAACAAACACGCTAGGTTGCCTAGAGCACCGACCACAACATTAGGCTTACTAAAGAAAAATAATGCAGAATCATTCATAATCATTAAATAATTCCAACCACCTTCTTACTATCCATAATGCACTACCCCCTCCCCCCCCCTTCGCGGATTGGGCATGGTCTAATGCAACACTTTATATAGAATATATCATATACATAAGCTCATGTCATTATCATAACATCATTCATATCAGATCTCAAACTTTGGACCTTCAATTTCACAAGACACCCTAGTCGAACATTTTATCAAAGACTTGGGGGTGTAGTCGGGGTAAAAGATCATGCAATTTAGAGATAAATCATGCAAAAAAATTTATAGTAAAATAATCAATCAATACCTTGCAATACCCCAAGACATTCACAACAAAACACCTCATCAAATCCTATATTAGGTCCATGATCTAGAGCTCGAAACATACTACAACAACTATACTTTCAAGAAGATAAATCACTATGCAGTAAATTTCTCAATATACAAGACCCATATAAAATTCACTTTAAATCATGCAATATTAGTAAAAGGAGGGTTTAGGGACAATGGGTGGAAGGACCTAATGGTTCAACACCACATACCTTGACTTTGGAGAATCCTTAAAAAAAGATTGCAAATGGACACTCGCAGCTCCAATGAGATCTTTGATGAAATCCTTAAGATTAGTCTTAATTTTTGGGACTTGAATCTTGAGAGAAAAATTAGTCTAAGTGTTTGAGTGAGTATTGGGGAATGTTTAGGATGATGTGAGGGTAAAATAAGGCTACGTGTAGGTATTTTCACACATGTGAGGGTCTAGGCCCAAGACTTAAACCCTTGGACCCAAAACAAAAAATTGGCCAAAATAACAATGAGGTGCATCGCTCCACAAATGTATATCCCATTATTTTTAGCTCACTGAAAAAATTCATAATTCGATTAGGTTGCTCTAAAATCGGGGTTAGATCCTTTTTCCCCTAATTTAGACTCCCTAAACAAGAATATGAAGTTGGATTTTTGTAATAATAAATGGATTTAGATATATAGAAAATAAGATTTCAAGGATTTTCGGGTCATGTTTTTTGTTACTTTATTGGATCGTTTCACATAAACCCTTCCTTAATCCTCTCCAACACTTCATATAAATTTTCATCCAAATTCAAGTGTCTCAAGTTTAAATCTGTATCTCTAAGACTCCATTCAAACTTTATGTATCCTTCAAGTCTACATCAAGGAATCCCAAAAATAAGGTATGTGGGTTTCATCCATTAGGTCCTTTCTCCCATGGAGTCTAACCTTATTTTATGAAATTTGCATGATATCAAGTTGTATTGCCTATGGGTATCTATTATTATGAAATATGAGCATGAAATATGTTGAGATTTTGTCAAATATTGTTTATTAAGCATGAATATCTATTTTAAGCTTGTAATATGAATTGATCTTTGTCTACTGATACTATACATGATTCAAGCTACGAGATCTATGAACTATTGTGGAGTTTTGATATGATTTACATGTTACCCATGATGCATTTTTACCATGATGTTGGTAGGCTGATTTACATGACTTTAAGATGCATTGATGTCACTATTTTATGATCTATACTTTTGCATTTTTCATGATTTAAATATGCATTCATATTTGCCCACCATGTGTGCAATGAAATGTCAAGTCAAGAATTTTTAACTGATTTATATGTTTTACAAGTCGAGTAACTTTATGATGAATATGGGCTATCAAATATGTTATGAAAACATGAAATTATGTATGATTATGCAAATATGAAGTTAAACCCTATTTTCAAGATTTTACCTCTTGTGAGGTATTCATGTTAAAGAACAATTTATGTATGATAATGATCTACTCTAATATATCAAGTTAGGCACACTATTAGAGGTCAAGTATGTTTAGATCTACTCAAGTCATGATGATATGTTTATTACAAGTTGTTAAAGTTATGATTATTTCATGTATTCTATCGAATTAGACTTAGTACTGATGGATTGGATGTCGGCGTGGACTATCTCTAAGGGTCCATACTCCTTTCCTCAAGCTATGTGCCAACATAGGATTATTTTATACCCTTGCTATGCTAGTGGATACATTAAGTGCACTTCTTAATGAAATTTGTTTTGAAATGGGTCATGTTCCCCTAAGGAGGGTTAGTTCATATGAAATTGGGTCATGTTCCTGTTAGTTTAAAGGATGGTTTACCTTGGCAAGTCAACCATCTTTTTACCAATGATGGGTAGTCATCATGATTACAAGTTGTAGCTCACTTTGTTTTATTCTTTGTTGGTTGAGGTCTCTTCTCACGTATGTATTATGATCTATGCAAGATGAATGTTTTATAAACATGTTTTACTCAAGTATTGACCATGCATGCCATAGTGAGATTATTCTATCCATTGAATATGATTATGCATTTTGACTATATTGGCTTACGTCTTGTTGCATTGCATCCTACATACTTAGAACATTCAAATGTACTAACACATACTTTATGCCTATGTGATATGAATATATGGGGACCCAACCTCCTCTTGATCATCCTCCATGTGGCTAGTGAGATTATTCGAAGATAAGCATGGTGAGTTCTTAAGTTCGGAGACACTATCTACTATCTCTTGCTATTACTAAGCGTGGTGGTGCCGATAGGGCACCCAAATATTCAATTATACTAAATCTCCATTTACGATCGCTAAGTGATTTCACAAAGAATTCGACAGAATCTCCTCTAATTTTTTGACTAACCTCACCTGCAAACAGTGAACCCAACAGTACTAGATATTGTCATAAGAGCAGATATACACACACATATGCGGGCCGACAAGGTCACCACTGCGGCAAAGCTGCCCAACAAACATATCATACAAACGAGATCAAACCAACACAAATTCCCATACCCACATGTATCCACAGACCTCTATGTACAGAAATCGGACCACACGATGGGACAGGGCCCTGTCCAAGCGAGTATATATACCCTCGAGTATATATATATATATACATAAATGTAAAATACAAATTGAATATGTACAAGCGTATACCAAACTATCTTCTCCTGATGCTAGGGAACACTTCAATGATAGACGAAGGACCTAAGAAGATGATCCTCTAGCCAGTTCGTCTGTACCTACGGGCATGGATGCAGCCCCCGAAAGGAGGGGGTCAGTACGAAATACGTACAAAGTATGTAAAGCAAAAAACCCAAAATATGAGGCAAAATAATAATCCAGATATAATAGTATAGAAGTCAAACATGTATGTCAATATAAAAATATTTATCTTTTTATTCAAACATCAAAATAATGCATATCGGATGGGAACGATTGTGACCTCCAAACGCGCGCCATACCACAGCATAACACCAGAAGTTTCAAATCTCTAGTCTCCACACAAACCCTCAAACGATCTACGTGAACCAGGGCGAAGGTGCCAAGCATTCACGCATTATAAAGCATAAAGCATAAAGCATAGAAGTCATCATGCCCATTCATGGAGCTGAGGCGATAGTGCCACGCACTCCCGTGAGTCGGGGCGAACTCGGCCCAGCACCCACACGCCATGATGCTATCCCATCCCAGCTCCTTATTTCTTCGCTAAGAAAAGCCGGTCCATCGGCAAACCGACCCACCATATCCAGTCAACCTTGGAATATATATACATATATAATCATACTAGCGCACGAAATATCTGGCCCGGGAACCGGTGAGCGAGGCCAAACGGGTACGAACAGAGTCGTGAGAGTCATATGCATAAAACCTAATTCAAAACACTTGAAAATATACAAAATATTCAATTTGAAGTCAAGTAGTAACTTTTGTTTTTACGAAATGTTACCAAAACTGTTCAAAACCACATTTAGAGGGGATTTTTGAACAAACGGACTTGAAACCTTCCAATTTACCAATTTCAGTCAAACG